>BQNB010019462.1:0-55000 GCA_026074375.1 Tanacetum coccineum | reverse complement strand
GTATTTTTAATATTTAATTTAGATTAAAAGTGTTTTTAATTCATAATAAATTAAATAAAAGTCAAAAAAAATATAATTCATTTTTTAAAATTTTCTTTTATCATTTAGGGTTTTTAAAAATTAAATTTGCATTTTTAAGGTTCAAATTTGATGTTTTAGGTTTTAGGTCGCGTTTTTATAACCCCGTTAACGTTTTTCGTGTTTAATTCATAACTGCTTTAATTGTTGCTTTCCTTTGCTTGTTTTTGCGTTTTCATTAGTAGATTTAGAAACCAACTCAAAAATCTTAATCTATTCAAAATCCCGATTACAAACGTCAACTCGAAGTTTAATTCACGCCTCGTCAGGATCAATAACGTCCCGGGAAACGACTAGAAGGGGTCACCTTCGAAATCGATTCTTCCGGAATTATATTTTATTTTTGAGTTAGTTTTTCCCTAATTTACCAATATTATATATATATATACTATTTACCACGATCATACAGTAACAGTGAAATGAAACTGTTATATATAAAAAGACTTTTTATATATTTAATCTTGTAAAAATCATATCTCCTTCGTTATAACTCCGTTTTTCAAGTTTCGTATATAGTCGGAATCGTGTTGAAATGTACTATTTGAATCTTAAGCTTATATATTTTATACAAATTCATGTTTTCACATAATATACAAACTGTTTGTATTTAACTTTTATAAAATTGTTTTTATAAACTTTATCATGATTTAATTATTACAAGTCCTTCAAAATCACTAATACAACATCATTAATATATTTTAAGTCGTCTAATTTATGTTCAACTATTTTATGTTAAATAAAATATATAAAACAAATATTTATTTATAAAACTATATAAATAAACTTTTAACAATTAATTCAACAATTAATTATATAACTTATCCAACACTGGTAATATATCAAATAAAACATGCTCTTGCATTATAACATATTTTAAACATCATTTCATCATGAATATGCATTTCTTTAATTGTGTATAAACTTGTTTTATTTTATAAACTTTATAAAATAAATACTAGA
This sequence comes from Tanacetum coccineum, assembly GCA_026074375.1. Classification (NCBI taxonomy): domain Eukaryota; kingdom Viridiplantae; phylum Streptophyta; class Magnoliopsida; order Asterales; family Asteraceae; genus Tanacetum; species Tanacetum coccineum. The sequence goes on along the minus strand of BQNB010019462.1, from coordinate 53,962 downwards.
TGGTGATTAAACAATGTAATAAATATATATGTATGAAAATAAAATGATTATAAAAGTGTAGGGTTTATGATAGACCTTATGTGAATGAATGAAGAATGTGAATACAATCTAACTTAAATCTTCAACTCAAAATCCTTGTTATAAAACCCTAATTTTCCTTGAAAACCATAGTTTTCTTCCTTGTAAAAATCCATGATTTTATGAAATCCAAGCCTTGAAATACCCTTGATACACCTTAGATATCAACACTAATCACACTTGTATGCTTGGAATCTTGCTAAAATAAAAACTGTGAATATTTCTTGGTGATGATTTTATGTCGTGAGGTAGAGAGGGAAAACAAGAGAGTTCTTGTGAGTTTTTCTTTGCAAATGAATAAGTGCGTGTGAGGCTTGCATTAAGGCTAGTCTTTATAGTGAAAATGCTTGTAAAAACCACTTAATAAAACCATCAAAGTGAAATAAAAAGGGGACGGTTTGTTTAGGGTTTAGGGTATGGTTTTGTGAGTTGTTTATTTACTAGGTTTGTAAGGAAAGCATGTTGGTGTTGTAAGTGATGGGATACCTCAAGCATGCATTGTTTCCTCTTCTATTTTCCTTGTTTCATGCCGTGTATATGCATGCTTGGGATGACAAAGTGTAAGAGTTGGAAGCCTTGGCAAGTTATTCATGCTTTTGGTTTTAACCCTTGGTTAATACATATTATAGTTTACTAGTTAGTGGGAATTAGATGATTTAATTCTTGAGTATGCAAGAATGTACACGGCTAGATGATGCATTTGGATAGAAATGATATAGTTTTTTTTATTAGGTATTGGGTATAATGGTGGGTATTTATTGAAGTATAGATGGGTTTATGAATTTACATGCATGCAAAAATGTAGTTTATTGCGAAACGTAAATGTTTTATGTAACAAATAAAAATAAAAAGTGAAAAGTCATAAATTATCTTCGTAATAATTATATAACACTTATTTGATGTAAAATTTTATTTGTTTGATGTTCGTATACGTTGAATGCTTATTTTTATTTTACGCGTTTTAACTAAACGATGAAAATTAAAAGTAAACCCGTAAAACCTAAAAAATAAATAATCGAAAGTTTGAAGTCGTGAAATGACCTGAACTAACAGATTGTTACAGTCTTCTCCCATTAAAGGAGCCTTGTCCTCATGGCTCAAGACTCGGCATTGGATTAAAATGAGAGATTGGTGAAGAGATGTGGATACTTCTTCTTGAATTGATCTTCACGTTCCTATGTGAACTCAGGACCTCGTCTAGAGTTCCATCGAACTTTGATAATGGGGATACGGCTTTGCTTTAACCGCTTGACTTTACGATCCATGATCTCCACTGGTTCTTCAACAAAGTGAACTTATCATCTATGTGGATCTCTTACAACGGAATCATAAGTGATTCATCGGACAAGCACTTTTTCAAATTGGATACTTGAAAAGTTCTATGAACCCTGCTTAATTGTTGAGGAAGTTTGAGTCTTTAAGAAACGGTTCCCACTTTTGCTAACACCTTGAAAGGTCCGATAAACCTCAGGTTTAACTTCCCTCATTTTCCAAAACGGATAACCCCTTTCCAAGGTGAAACTTTCAACATAACATTGTCTCCAACTTGAAATTCCAAAGGATTACACTTCACATCGGCGTAACTCTTCTGTCGATCATGAGCAACTTGAATTCTGCTTTTGAGTTGAACGATTTTCTCAGTGGTTTCGTGAATGATTTTTGGACCGGTAAGTTGAACATCTCTGACCTCGGCCCAACAAACAGATGAAGGACACCTTCAGCCATAAAGTGCCTCAAATGGCGGAGCCTTGATGCTAGCATGATTACTATTGTTGTACGAGAACTCAATTAGCGGTAAGTGTCTATCCCAACCATTTCCAAAGTCTATCACGCAAGCGCGTAACATATCTTCCAATGTCTGAATGGTTCTTTCGCCTTGCCCATCAGTCTGTGGATGGTAAGCAGTACTCATATCCAAATAAGTACCCAAAGCCTTCTGGAAAGACCTCTAAAATTTTGACGTAAATCTACCATCACGGTCACAAATGATTAAGACTGGTATTCCATGTCTCGAGACCACTTCTTTTAAGTAGAGTCTTGTCAATCTCTTCGTTGAGTCATTTTCCTTCATCGGTAAAAAGTATGCAGACTTAGTAAGACGATCAACAATTACCCAAATGATATCATAACCACTTGACGTCTTAGGGAGATTGGTGATAAAATACATGGTGATATTGTCCCACTTCCACTAAGGTATCTCACGTTACACCAACAAACCAGATGATTTTTGGTGTTTAGCTTTGACCTTTAAGCATGCCAAACACTTGCTAACATAGGTGGTAATGTCTTTAAGCATTTCATGTTGGGCCACCAATATAATTTCTTCATGTCCTGGTACATCTTGTCGGAACCTGAGTGAATAGAATATTTTGACTTGTGGGACTCATGCATAATCACAGTCCTTAGATCACCAAAGCATGTCAACCAACTCCTGTTCTTCAAACACAATGTTCCGTCAGCACGCGGTTCCAACTTCTCTTTCCTGATCATACCTCCCACATCTTCAGCCTCGAAGTTTTCTGGTTTCCTTGCCTCAGTCCGAGTGTTTAAAATTTTCTTGGGAAGATCCAAACCAATAGTCATAACCAAGGCTCGAACCCGTAATGGATTAATTCGTTCTTTTCTGCTTAAAGCGTCAGCCACTACATTTGCCTTTCTTGAGTGATAATAAATTTCACAATCGTAATCACTGAGCAACTCCAACCAACAACGTTGCCTCATGTTCAACTCCTTCTAATCAATAATGTGTTGTAAGCTTTTGTGTTAGGTTTTAAAAGTTTCCACAACTTAGTGCTGCTACTTACACAAGTTACTACTGCTAGTTTTACTTAGTACTGCTAATAGAGAATGCTAAAGATTCAAGAAAATAGACCAAGTAGTTAGTAATGTTAGTTATAAATAGTTAGTACTGCTAGTACATTGTTAGTACTGGCAGTATAGTTAGTGATTTGTAACCTAGCAGATTAATAGTAATCAAAGTTCTATTTTATTCATTGTTCTTCTTAGCAATATAAGTTAGTTTCCGCATAACTTATATTGTTCATAGTCATTGTTTCTCTTGTAGTTAGTTTGGATCTATCTAGATTGGATACCACCCTTAACAGGCTAGAAAGATCTATTCAGACTGGGATAAACAAGTGGTATCAGAGCTTGTTGAGAAACTCTGAGTGAGAAGAACCAAAACACATCAGTTATATACCTTTACCTTTCTGATCTATTCAATGCCCGGATCAGATGATGAAAATCCACCACCACCACCACCACCACAAACACCAACATAACAAGCCCCTCACACTGTGTCAACCATTAAACTCCCTATTTTGAAGAAAGGTGAGTATGACATTTGGGCCATGAAAATGGAAGATTACTTGAGCCATACTGACTATACTATATAGGAAGTCATACAAAAGGGAAATGGTCTTGTAAGTGTCTTAACAGATATAAATGGAGTAATAAAAGTTCCGCCTCCTAAAACTATTAAAGAAATTTTAGCCAGAGAAAGAGAAAGAAAAGCAAGGACCACTTTGCTTATGGCTTTACCAGAAGACCATTTAGCAAAATTTCACAAGATGACTGATGCTAAAGATATGTGGGATGCTATCAAATCCAGATTTGGTGGCAATGATGAATCAAAGAAGATGCAGAAATACATTTTAAAGCAACAGTTTGAAGGCTTTTCTGTATCCAACTCAGAAGGACTGCACAAAGGTTATGACAGGTTTCAGAGTCTTCTGAGTCAACTTGAGATTCATGGTGCAGGTGTCTCCACTGAAGATGCCAATCAGAAGTTCCTTAGGTCTTTACCTTCTTCCTGGTCCTAAGTATCCTTAGTCATGAGGACCAAGCCAGGAGTGGACAGTCTTAGTTTTGATGATCTCTATAACAATCTTAGAGTCTTTGAGTCTGATGTTAAAGGCTCTACTGGATCATCTTCTAGTGCACAGAATGTCGCCTTTGTTTCTTCTGAAAGCACTAGCAGTACTAATGATGTTAGTACTGCTTATGGTGTTTCTACTTCTTCTGGCTACAACTCACAAAGGGAAAACTCTTCATCATACACTGATGAACTCATGTACTCATTCTTTGCTAATCAATCCAGTGGTCCACATTTGGATCATGAAGATCTGGAGTAGCTTGATGAGTTTGATTTAGAAGAGATGGGCTTGAAATGGCAAGTAGCTATGATTTCCATGAGGGTAAAGAAGTTTACAAGAAGACAGGGAGAAGGCTGCAGTTTGATGCCAAGGAACCAGTTGGCTTTAACAAAACCAAAGTTGAGTGCTTCAATTGCCATAAAACATGGCACTTTGCTAGAGAGTGCAGATCAAAAGGAAATCAAGAAAGCAGAAGAAGAGATGCAGTGAACACTAGATATAGAGCAAAAGACAATAGGAGGAGACCTGGAAAATAGGAGGAACCTAAAGCTTTGGTAACTCTTGATGGAGAAGGCATTGATTGGACCGGTCATGCAGAGAAGGAACAAGAGAACTTTGCTTTGATGGCTTAAAGCAATTCAGGATCAGACACTAAGGTAACATCTTGTTCAAAAGAATGTATGGAATCATATGCTAAACTTAAAAAATTATATGATGAATAAAGAGAACAACTTGGTGATGCTAGTTGATATAGCAATTCTATACACGTAAGATAATATACTTATAAGAGAGCTTTAAGAAAATTCCCAAGTTTCTCTTGAAGAAAATTCACTCCACTCATATATATATATATATATAATATAATACATATATTAACCGGAAAGTATGATTCCCGGGTCGTTATTTCCCCAACGATTTATGAAATTGAAACCACGTTTGAATTCGGACAATGATTTGAATGGAATCGAAGATTGATTTGATTATCTATTTCTATGAATTAAAAACAATTAAAATAAGCAAACTATAACAATTAAGCACGAAAACAAATAACGGGTACGAAGAAAACGCGACAAATAAGCAAGTATGACCAATTTAAAACCTACTAATGCAAATTTAATTTCTAAAGCTAAATTAAGATAAAATAAAATTTAAAGAAAAAGAAATTTATTTTTTTGATTATTTTTAATTTTTTTATGAATAAAAAGGTAATTAATGATTAATAATCCTAGAAAATAACAAATTAATTCCTAAAAATTCTAATACATAAATGATTATAAACTTTTTAGAAAAATCTAGAAGAAATGATAAAAAACTCAGAAAAATATTATTAACTTTTTTCTTATAAAAAATCCAATTTTTATAAACTAAATAAAAAAACATAAAAATCGAGACTCTAAAAATCAAAAGTGACAAAAATGATTTTAGAAATACATGTAAGACCTTAAAGTTAAATTATTCTAACAATCTAAAAACTATTTTTTTGAGAATTTTTAAAAATTATTTTTCTATTTTTTAAAGGTTTCTAAAACAATATTAAACTAAGAAAAATGATTATAAAATAAACTATAAATAGAAAAACCAGACAAAAATCACAAAAAGACTAAATGAATGCAAGGAATTAAAGAAAAATAAAATCAAGAAGCCTAGCTTATCTAATAAGCTGGGCAAAAACAGCTATACAAGCTACGGCTTATTTTAAAGCCTATAAGACCAAAACTTATAATAAATAAATTGGGAACAAAACCTCACGGATGAGCTATTAGAAGCACAATGGTAAAGTGAATGTGTATGTAAAGGCAAGTCGTGTGTTCGAGTCCCCAGGAATAGCTTTTTGTAATTTTTTGTATATTTATCTGAAAATTTTAAAAACGCCAAGATGTAGAAAAGCAAAAACTCATACTTTTAATAAAAGAAAACTTATTTTGAAAACTTACAAGAAATAAGCATACTACATGGCTAAAAAGATAGAAAAATGCTTAACTACTCTTTTTTGTTTTTTTATATAAAACTTAAGAACTCTAAAAGAAGAAATAAGCTATACTCAATGAACAATAAGCTAATTTTTAAAGTCGAATCCTAACCCTAAAAAGCTGAAAAATGAACAGAAAAATAAGACAAAAAGACAATCCATAAGCTGAAAAAAGCCAAAAAGCATTTAAGCAATTTTGAAAACCAAACAGGCCAAATATGGCAAACTTTAGGCTTAATTTTAAGCTAACAAACAAGAAATGATTAGTACCTATTGAAAGCTTAAACTACTAGCTACTTTCAAAAAGCATTTTGAAATCTTAATAAGCTATGAAAAGGATACTTGAAGATGGACTAAAGCAGACAACTACATAATTTTGGTTTAAAAAGATTTTTATGAAAAAATGAAAACGTACAGAATTGTCAGACCTAATTCAGATAAGCAATGAACTCTTTTAAGCAAACTTAAGACCTTAACATTTATATTAAGATTAAACCAATAAACTACCTAGCAAAGAAAATTAAAACTAAAAACTACTTATAACTACTTAAAATTTTAAGCGTAGAAAATGGACAGTTTGGCGTTACCTTATCGTGATGCAGTTGCACCTTTTAGACCAAAACCTCAAAACCAACAAATTGTGGCCTATGACTAGTTACTTACTTTTTAAAAATACCACAACAAAGGCAAAATGAAACAATAAGACAACCCAGAATAGCAAAAAGGCTTATTGATCTGAAGTAAATGAACTCAGGTTTCATTCAAACAATCACACAAACTTGATACAAGCAGATCTAAACTAACAAACACCTTAAAATCCTAGTTGAATCAACATCAAAAATGAGTCTATTGAAATAGAGTGTTAAGAGAGCCTATGGCTTTTATGGCACCACTAAATTGATTAATGATGTCTTAAACCAAACACCCCTTTAACCATTCAAAATCAGTTTTTTATGCTAAAAATTGAGACGTTAGGCTCAAACCTTAAGAGATACAGATATCAACAAACTATAAACAAAGCTAAAGAACCATGTAGAATAAGCAAATAAGCCCCGAAAACAATAAGCAAATACTATGTCCAATATTTTGGTTTTAGACAGATTTATAAGACAATTTTTAAGGAGAACAACAAAAGATCAATACTATAGAATAGTGTAAAAACAGATAATCCAAAATTAAACTCAATAAAGCATGATAACACAAAAATAAAGCACTATAAGCAACCAAATATTTGATTTAAAGCAATTTATAAGCTAGGAAAACTTAAGACAGAAAAGGAAAAAAAACTTACAATTGCCTTAGCTTAACAAAGGCTCAAATTGCTCAAAGAGCTGTCTACAAGCTCTAGCTTATCACAAAGGATAAGCTAGTATAAGTTCCCCATAGCTCTTCCAGGTTAATCTATCAATCCAAAAAACGCTCTAGACTCAATATAGCCATAGGTATTTACTCACTATACTATTATTGGCCTATCCTTATTAGTACGTATTTATATATTATATATTTATATACGTGTTGATTCGGACGTGATCAATCAGCTTATTAGAGGCTTAAGAACAATAACAGCTTATTAAGTAAAGTCTTATATAAAAGAGAACTTGAGAAAAGTAAGAGTAAACTCGAATTCTATTAATGGAAAGTTGATTACAATACTCAAAAGAAGATTACATTAAGCAAACATTAAGCTTAAAACATTTTTAAAGGACAATACAAAAGCTAAAATCTAATAAGCTAAAAAATGAAAAACTAGCTAACTCCATGATGTGTGTGATGAAGTCCGCTTTTATAGAGTTGAGATGAAGCTTCTAGGCCTTGAGTCTGTTACATGCTCCTTGTAATCTCGTCCCTTGATTCTTTACCCATCATTGGATCTATCCTTATGACCGTTGGATTAAGTAAGTGAGCACACGGATTGCCAACGTGGCATTCCGTGTGTCAGACCTTGTGTGCTTCTTTTGCACTTGATTTAGTGTAAAAATCAATCATTGGTGTGCTTTCTTTCCATGTCCGCGTGTCACTCCTTGTGGGTTTCCACCAATGAGAGCATTTTGTGACGTCTTCTTTTGCCAGGTTGAAGAGTATCACTTGAATCACTAGGCCATGTCATCAATTTTAATTTCTCCTTTGATTTTGACTCGGGGTTAAATGAAGATGATGATGAATAGTAAATGTCTCATTGGCGCCCTTTTTATTATTTTTTTATACCGTTTGACTTTTTGATCGGGGTAAATCAAAGGGTTGACTTGGGCTTTTGGGTATGGGCTCGGGTTATTTTAAAAGAGTGGGCCAGTTTGGGTTATTATAAGGATAACGAGCGTTATCCTTTATAGTATAAATATATAACGACCGTTAGGGCTTTAAGGGTTATTTTTACAATTTAGTTTAACTCTAGGGGCTGTTTTGGTAAGTTTTGGGGTTTTGTCTTTTTGTGGCTGACTATAGTTGACTTGTTGACCAAAGTTGACCAAGAGTTAACTTTTGACCATTGATAGCAAACTTCCGGCTCTTGTACACTCTTTATCCGTTCCCGTGTCCGTGTTTGTCCGGTTTTGACCATTTTTTTGCGATTTTTGCTATATCCGTACCTACATAATCACAAAGACAAAACAAGCATTTTAAGCATAATTTTGTCTTTTATGGGTCATTTTTGATATAAAACGGATATGTGTTTTCACACATATCACTAGTATAGAAATTCAAGCCTATACTCAAGCTTTAAAAAAGGTAGAGGCTCAATTAGTTACTCATCAGAAAAATCAACTTTGGTATGAGGAAAAGATTAGATTTATGAAAATTGATTTAGATGAATAAACTGATGTGCTTACATATCATAAAAAACTATTAGCAGAAGCTGTAAAAGAAAAAGAAGAATTAAAAACTAAACTTGAGAATTTTCAAAGTTCTTCTAAAGGCCTTAGTAAACTGCTAAATAGTCAGATGAGTACTAGGAACAGATCTGGACTTGGGTATGGAGATCAAGTACATAATGGTGTCTTAAGTTTTGAAAATGATGTTTTTCAAAGTGTATTTGACAGTAGGTCAAGTGATGTAGAAGATAACCTTATGCATGATAGATTTGCTAATATTGAAGGCATGCATGCAGTTCCCCCTCCAATGACAGGAAATTACATACCTTTAGGACCTAATAGAGAAGTAGATGATTCTATGTTCACATATGGTCCAAAACAGTCTAACACTAGTAAATTTGATACTCAAACCAGTAATTATAACTCTTGTGAGTCTAATTCTAGTGCAAAAACTCTTGAATCTGTGCCTGAACCAGTTGTAGTTGAACCTAAAGTTGTTAGTCAACCTAAATTTCGGTCTGATGCTCCTATCATTGAGGAGTATGAGTCAGACAGTGATGATGAATATGTGATTCAACCTTCAAAAGAACAAGAAAAATCTAGTTTTGCTTTTGTTAATACTGTTAAGCATGTAAAAACTCCTAGGGAAACTGTTAAAGAACAAAACACATATAGTCCAAGTCCTAAAGCTAACAAAAGAGACTGTAATGGTTTAATGTCCAAAAGGTTGGGTTTGGGATATGGGTTTACTAAAAAGGCATGTTTTGTATGTGGCAGTTTTAGTCATCTTATTAAAGATTGTAGCTTTCATGAGAAAAAAATGGCTAAACAAGTTGAATTGAACAAAAAGAAGGGTAAAGGTACTGGTCAAGGGGAGAATAGACTAGTGTGGAACAATGTGCAAAGATTGAATAACCAAAACAATTTTGTTCCAAAGCTAGTATCTAACTAGGGGGGGAACTGGTAGAATCAGTTTAATATGCTAGCTACAATTTTAATAGTCATGCAGATATCAACTAGTACTGCTAGGGAAAGTTTAATGCTGTTTAGTACCATTGTGAATGAAAACAGATACTATAAATTAAATTGTTATAAAGTCCTCATTCACCTATCAGAGGCCATTTAATAGCAAAACAAGCACCACTGAGCATTATTTCTTCAAACGCACAAAATGTTAATTATGCTCTCAGGTAAACGTAGTTAGTGCTGTTGGGGGAAAAATGAAATGCATATTAAGCCAACCTCAGCAGGTTTGCCGCATTGTGGGCACCCCAAAGGAATTACTGTAAACAAGTCTCCAAATACATTGGTGATCAAATTCTAGGAAAATGTGTTACTTTTAATGATCCACTAGGCAGACCCAAGCCCAAAATGGTTGGGTCGCTAAGAAAAAATAATCTTCTTATTTAATATGCAGGATTAATCCACAAAGAGCTTTAAAGGATCCAAAGGCGATTGTTGTATGTGATTGTTCTAGGAACATGACTGGAAATAAGGGCCTACCTTGTTGAATATCTAGACTATAATGGTGGCCATGTTGCTTTTGGAGGTAGTAAATGTTACATAACTGGTTAAAGGTAAAAATAAAAACAGGGAAGTTAGATTTGATGATGTGTGTTTGTGAAAGAACTACAAAATGACATTCAAATCTCTTTTCTGTGGCAAACGATGTGTGACAGAGAACAAGTTTTCTCTTCATAGAACACTGAATGTCTTGGTGTTGTCTTCTGACTTTAAAGTGCCTGAATGAAATCAAGTCATTACTTAGAATCCCTAACAAAAAACAATTATGTACAGTTTCAACATTGAGAACATTGTTCCTTCTGGAGGGTAGCTTGTTGTGATTACAAAGCCACATTTGATGAATCTAAAAAATGGATAGGTGGTTGGGTCATGTTAATTTTAAAACCTTAAACCAAACTTGTGAAGGGAACCTTGTAAGAGGTGTTTTTACCTTAAAATATTTTTCAAAAATGTCTTGCTTGTCAGGAAAAGGAAAGCATACAAGGCCTTCCTGTAAGGCCAAACAGCGGAGAGTCTCTCTATTAGTCAGACCTTACAGCTTCTTACTTATGGACTTTATTTGGACCTACATGTGTAACGGAGCCATCAAACGTAAGATACCTTATTCGCTCCTTGTTATCATACTGATGATTTTAGAGGCGTTTAGCGCTGGCTGTTCTTCTTCTCTGAACTAAGGATATGAACTCACGAGTGGCAATCCTTAAGGACTTTAGAAGTCCAAACATGCTGAACCCAATTAATCGCTAAAATGTCTGAAAAATATAATCTACGAGTGATAATGGTGATACAGAATCAAGAACATAAGGACACTGTATTGATTTGTGGGTCACATAAAGTAGATCTCTGAGGAATACAGTAATGCAAGGAACTCATATCAAAATGGAGTTGCTGTGAGAGAAAGAACAGGAACCTTATGAGGTATTTAGAACTAATGCTAGTAGATTCATTTTGCCCTAACACTTTTTGGGCTGGTTGAATTAGTATTGCTTGTTATGGTCCTTAATAGTGGTGATTAGTGATCAAGCCATCAAAACCAAGACACACTTATGAACTTATAACTGGTAAACTCTACCTCTTCACGAAGCTATATTAACGCCATTTTGGGTGCCATGTGCCACATCTTGAAGCACCATTGCACACCTTCTGCGGCAGTTTGAGGGGGAAGTTGACTGAAGGATTCCGTTTAGTTGGGCGTATCGCCATAAATAGCCTAGGATTTTCTAGGGTTATATAATTTTGAAACCAAGCAGAGTTGAACGGAAACACCTGCATATAACCTTTTTCTGAAACCTCTACAACAAATGTTGCAGGGAATCATGACCTAATGGTTATGCTTGTGCCTTGCACTTTTTATCTGACATTCTATCGACCATTATCAGCTGTGACGATATCAGAGAATCAACGCTAACAAAACTGAGGCGCACAAAAGATAGATAATCATAGTGGACAGGTACCACAAGATAATAATGATGCAGAGGTCTCATTCTATAATCGGCAAGCTGTCCATCTGCTCAAGACTACTTGCGCGCTCTCTGCCAATATGGTCTTCTCTATTCTTCAACAGTCAAAAGCTCAGCTAAGCAAGTATGAAGTACTAAAGGGCCTATAAGAATACTCGTTCTAAGATAAAATTGAGGAGCCCAGTAGATCAGGAGGAACAAGCCCCCTTGCTTTGCGCAGGCGCTTGAACTAGGACGTAACAGCCAGTAGATCAGAAGGATCAAGCCTTTTTGGAGGAGCTTGAAAGGCTTAAAAGACAAGAAAAGGAGGCTAATGATGCAGCTGAAGCTCTTAGAAAGGAGTTTGCTCAAGATACTGAGGATTTGCTTCTTCAAGCAGGAGCTGCTAGAGCTACCAGTACTAACACAGTTAATACTGCTAGCACACTAGTTAGTACTGACAGTCCTTCAAATGCTTTTAGTACTGGTGGACCTGATCTAAACAACACTGACCAAGATGATTCTCAAATACCTGCTCTTGAGGATATTTATGACAATCCAAGTGATGGTATTTTTACCAATGCATCTTATGATGATGAGGGTGCAGTGGCTGACTTCACTAATTTAGAATCCACTGTGAATGTTAGTCCTATTCCCACTTCAAGGATACACTCTATTCATCCTACAACTCAAATTCTTGGAGATCCAAAGTCAGCAGTTCAGACAAGGAGCAAAGTACACAAAAGTTCTAGAGCCCATGCTTTTGTAAGTTATATTCAAAAGCAGAGAAGAAATAATCACAAGGATTTCCAGCATTGTTTATTTGCTTGCTTCCTATCTCAAATTGAACCCAAGAAGATATCTAAAGCCCTTGAAGATGAAAGTTGGGTTGATGCTATGCAGGAAGAACTGTTGCAATTCAAGATTCAAAAGGTATGGATTCTTGTAGATTTGCCTTATGGGAAGAAGGCAATTAGGACTAAATGGGTCTACAGGAATAAGAAGGATGAAAGAGGTGTTGTGGTTAGAAATAAGGCAAGGTTGGTTGCCCAGGGACATAGGCAAGAGGAAGGGATAGACTATGATGAGGTTTTTGCTCCTGTGGCTAGAATTGAAGCCATTAGGATCTTTTTGGCCTTTGCTTCTTATATGGGATTCATAGTTTATCAAATGGATGTAAAGAGTGCCTTCTTGTATGGCAAAATTGATGAGGAGGTGTATGTGTCTCAACCCTTAGGTTTTGTAGATCCTAAGTTCCCTAAGAAGGTCTACAAGGTTGTGAAAGCTTTGTATGGTTTATACCAAGCTTCCAGAGCCTGGTATGCTACTTTATCTACTTTCTTGTTGAAGAGGGGATACAGAAGAGGAACCATTGACAAGACTCTTTTTATCAAGAAGGATAAAATTGATATCATGTTAGTACAGGTTTATGTGGATGATATTATTTTTGGTTCTACAAAGAGGTCTTGGTGTGATAAATTTGAGGCATTGATGAAGAGTAGATTTCAGATGAGTTATATGGGAGAGCTCACCTTCTTTATTAGATTACAAGTCAAACAGAAAGAAGATGGTATTTTTATAAGTCAGGATAAGTATGTTACAAAGATCCTAAAGAAATTTGATTTTGCTAGTGTGAAGACTGCTAGTACTCCAATTAAGACCCAGAAGCCTTTGACCAAGGATGAAGAAGCTGCTGATATGGATGTATATCTTTATAGATCCATGATTGGCTTTTTAATGTACTTGACTGGTTCTAGGCCTGATATTATGTTTGCAGTCTGTGCTTGTTCTAGGTTTCAAGTAACTCCAAAGACCTCCCATCTTAATGCTGTGTTGAGAATCTTTAGGTACCTCAAGGGTAAACCCAAACTGGGCCTTTGGTATCCTAGAGTGTCATCATTTAGCCTGGAAGCCTACTTAGATAGTAACTATGCTGGAGCAAATCTTGACTGGAAATTCACAACAGGAGGTTGTCAATTTCTTGGCAAGAGACTTATGTCATGGCAATTCAAGAAGCAGACAATCATGGCTACTTCTACTACAGAGGCAGAGTATGTTGCTACTACCAACTGCTGTGGGCAAGTATTATGGATTCAAAATCAGATGTTAGACTATGGGTTTAATTTTATGAACACAAAGATCTACATTGATAATGAGAGCACAATATGCATTGTAAAGAATCCAATGTTTCACTCCAAAACAAAGTATATTGAGATTAGGCACCACTTCATTAGGGATGCTTATGAAAAGAAGCTTATCCAAGTGCTGAAGATTCACACTGACGACAAAGTAACAAAAGAGTTCAAGTTCATCAAAGACCAGATTAAAGAGTAGCAGTGTGTTTGGATACATCCTCCTAGTGTTCAAGAAGCTCAAACTAAAGAAACATGAAGGTTAAACAAGTAAACATCATGTTTAGGGGAGGATTGTTGCGTTTCAGAAGTTTCTACAACTTAGTGCTGCTACTTACACAAGTTACTACTGCTAGTTCTACTTAGTGCTGCTAATGGAGAATGCTAAAGATTCAAGAAAATAGACTAAGTAGTTAGTATTGTTAGTTATAAATAGTTAGTAATGCCAATACATTGTTAGTACTGCCAGTATAGTTAGTGCTATTAGTAGTAAGTTAGTACTGCTAGTTAGTACTGTTAGGAGATATGCATGAGTTATTATAGGAATAGATATGCATTATCTCTTCACAGGTTTTGTAAGCCCATTAGGGTTTTCCTTAGTGTATAAAAGGAACCCTACGACATTAGTTAGAGAGGATATAGGTTTCATATACATGTTTAACAAATAGTCATAGTTAGTGATTTGTAACCTAGCAGATTAATAGTAATCAAAGTTCTATTTTATTTATTGTTCTTCTTAGCAATATAAGTTAGTTTCCGCATAACTTATATTGCTCATAGTCATTGTTTCTCTTGTAGTTAGTTTAGATCTATCTAAATTGGCTACCACCCTTAACAGGCTAGAAAGATCTATTCAGACTGGTATCAACATTTTGTGATAAGTGAACACAGTACACTTGTTCCATACAGATAATGTCTTCAATTCTTTAGAGCGAACACTACTGCTCCTAATTCCAAATCATGAGTTGTGTAATTCTTCTCATGAATTTTCAGTTTTTCGTGATGCATGAGCAATCACCTTCTCATTTTGCATCAACACGGCACCTAATCCTTTATGAAGAAGCATCGCAATAAACTCTAAAGTTCTTAGCTCCTTAAGGTAAAGCCAATATAGGTGCGCTACACAGTTTCTACTTTAATAACTAAAAAGCGGCTTCTTGTTTGTCACCCCAATCAAACTTAACCTTCTTCCGGGTTAGCTTCGTCATTGTTTTGGCGATCTTTGAAAATCCTTCAATGAATCTGCGATAGTAACTGGCAAGACCTAAAAATTAACGAATCTTCGTTGGAGTCTTAGGATATGCCCAATGTTTAATAGACTCGATCTTGGTAGGATCCACATGAATTCCTTGACTATCAATCACGTGACCAAGGAACTGTACTTTAGGAATCCAAAATTCACACTTAGAAAATTTGGCATACAACTCCTCTTTCTTAAGCAACTCTAAGATTAACTTCAGGTGTTCTTCGTGCTTTTTCTTGCTCTTCGAGTAGATCAGAATATTGTCAATAAAGACAATCACAAACTTGTCCAAATAAGGTTTGCACACCCTATT
This sequence comes from Tanacetum coccineum, assembly GCA_026074375.1. Lineage (NCBI taxonomy): Eukaryota > Viridiplantae > Streptophyta > Magnoliopsida > Asterales > Asteraceae > Tanacetum > Tanacetum coccineum. The sequence goes on along the minus strand of BQNB010019462.1, from coordinate 38,582 downwards.
CATGAGGTCCATAAATACAGCCGGTGAGTTCGTCAAACCAAATGGCATAACTTGAAATTCATAATGACCGTAACGAGTTCTGAATGCGGTCTTGAGGATATCTTCTTCATGCACTCTCGGTTGATGATAACCCGATCTCAGGTCGATCTTTGAGTAGACACTCGACCCTTAAAGTTGATCGAATAAATCGTCAATTCTTAGGAGCGGATAACAGTTCTTCACCGTTAGCTTATTAAATTCTCGGTAATCAATGCACATCCAGAATGATCCATCCTTATTCTTGACAAACAATACCGGAGCTCCCCAAGGTGAGGAACTGGGTCTTATAATGCCTTTGTCGGAGAGCTCTTGCAGTTGATCCAACAATTCTTTCATCTCGGATGAAGCTAATCGATAGGGCGCCCGTGCTACAGGTGCAGCACCAGGTGTCAAATCAATTTGAAATTCTACTTGTCGGGTTGGTGGAATAGCCGACAAGTCCTCGAGAAATACTTTGGGGAAATCTCGAACAATAGGTACATCTTCAAGTCACTTCTCCTTTGACTTGTCTTTAGCCTTCTTTGTGGTAACATGTGCCAAAAAGACATAACATCCTTTCAGCAAATACTTTTGAGTCTTGGTGCACGAGATAATATTTAATCGAGGCTCGTGTCCATTGTTGCTTCCGTCACCATGAACAATTAAGATTTCATTCCCAAAGGGAACACAAACGATCTTCTCATCACAGACGATTACGGCATGATACTTCGATAACCAATCCATGCCAATTATGATGTCAAAACTACCAAGTTCTACGGGCATTAAGTCGATGTTGAAGGGATGATTTAGGAAGTTTAAAGTGCAACCACGTATAATAGTATTAACTCTAAAAAAAATTCGTCGGCTAGTTCGACATCATAATCATGGTCTAGTGTAGTTAGGACGATATCAATTAGGGAACTAAATGCAGTAGACACAAAACTCCTATCGGCACAAGTATCAAATAAGATTGAAGCATAACGGTTGTTTAGGAGGAACGTGCCCGTAATGAGATTGGAGTCCAGGTTTGTCCCTGCACTTCCCACTGCATAAGCCCTTGCTTGTGCTCCACCATTTCCAGCTTGATTTCCACGGTTCTTGTTTTTCAACTTAGGATAATCTTTCTTGTAATTCCCCTGAACTCCACACCTAAAGAAAGTGACAACCCTCTGAATCGCCCCAGAGTTTCTTTGGCTGTTAGCATTAACATTAGCAGCAGGACTCCTACAATCACGGGCCATATGGCCAACTTTCTTGCAATTGTTGCACTCAGGAGCACACTGCCCATTATGATGGTAATTGCATTTTGTACACAAAAGTAGAGATCAACCATATTCTCTTTTCTCACCAGGCTCAACAGTTTAAGCCCTCGCTACATTTTGCCTTTTATGAGGTTGTTGTTGAGTTTGATTGTTCCTTGAGTTATCATCAAGCTTTCTTTTGTTTTTAGCTTGCCTTTTGGCAAAAGTACGGATATCCTGGTCCATCAGATCAGTAGCAAACTCAATTACTTCTTGCATTGTCTTTGGTTTGGATGCCTTCACACTACCTTGAATCATGTTGGGAAGTCTCCAACATATTTGTCAACCTCATCAGATCCTTCATGAAATATTCTCCCACACATCAGTGCCAACTCTTAAAAGTGTTATGTATAGCTCACAACATCAGTATCCTTAACCTTCAGGTTCCAGATTTCAATTTCCAACTTCTTGATTTCACTTCTTGGGCAATACTTGTCAGTCATCATTTTCTTTAGGGTTTTCCATGTCATTCCATATGCAACATCATGACCAACAGTCTTAACGTAGGAATTTCACCACGTTAATGCATTTACAAGAAGAGTACATGTAGCAAACTTAATTTGGTACGCGACGGTGTAATTGCTTATGTGGAATACATATTCCATTTTATCGAACCATTAAGTCAAACCTACGACTCTTTCAGTACCCTTGAAATTAAGGGGTTGGCATTTCGAGAAGTCAATATACGTACACTCATGAGTAGTAGGCACGGTTCTCCTTCTGCCACTTCATGAATCGTGGCTATCATCTCCATTTCTACTATTTTTGGTTGCTTCATACTCAGCCAAAGCATCAGCTACACCTTGGGATATCAAGCCCTTAATAGCGGCATCGGTCATAAGGGTGGTGGTTTTCTTTGGAGCCATTTTCTTCAAAATCACAAGAAAATATAATACACGTTAGATTTCATACAATCATAATTGCGACATGACATATGCATAATATATTAAATGAGATCACAACACACAGTGAAATATAAAACCGAAGTGAGATCAACCATAACACAAATAAATCGACATTCATACATAACAATGTCGATAACATACATGATAGTTTTTGGTTACAAAATAACCAGTATAATTAGGTTACAAAATGAAAATACGATCCTAAAACCATGCTAGTTGGGAGTTACCCATAATAATTAGAAGGCTATACAAGATAGCTAAGACATGATATAACACTAGAAACTACTACTGACATCGGTTGGTCCATCCTGGCGCTCTACATCGCTAGTGCACTCTAGCTCTCTATGTCTGTCATGCTCAAGCTGAATGTGCATCATCAGTCTATCCCTATCATCGATCCTCTGCCTCTACAGCATATTGACATCCCTCTGCAATGCTCTGATCTGAGCCTCTAGTGCTGTGATACGAGCCTCTTGTGCCGTGATCCTATCCTTTGAACAAGACCATGCTTGTCGGGCATAAACAGCCTCTCGCTCATAAGAAAGAGACATAGAGCGAAAATATCGCCTCTCTTTTGTCAGTAAAGAGATCCGAGCTCTCAATAAAACCCGGTCTTCCTGAGCGTCCTTATGACGTACATAGAACTCATGAGCATCCTGCCTCTAAGTGGTAGCAAGATCTGTCACCCTCTTAGTGACCTCCTCTATAGCAGTCATCACTCTACCCTTAGAGGCTCGGATACTAGCATCCAAGGTATCAATAAATCCGTAGTCAACCCTATGAGCTAAAGTATGTCCTGTCTGCACAACAACATCTATCGAGCTCTCCCCGACCTCAAACCTGAAAGCAGGAGCAGTGAGACATAACCTCTTCTGAGATGGCATATCCGTCTCGGGAACATCACTCTTACGAGTAGTAGATGGTAACAACAAGGATGGTAATGGTAATGGTAAGGGTGGAGATGGTATCTATGGGAGTGGAGATGATAGTTGATGACATTAAATAACGTCTATTTTATAGCATTATTTATCCCATGTAATTAACCCATTTTGTATAATTATTGAAAAGAATTGTTACTTAATCGTTTATATTTGAGAATTGCAGTAATTTTGAAGTACTTGGTGAAGATTTACTAAAAGGCACGCATTCTGGAGCTTAAACGAAGATATTTCGAAGATTACTGTTCTAACAACTAATACGCCGTATCCATCAAGGAAGATACAGTGTATATGTGCCTGCACTTACCAAAGACCATGAAGGAAACAAGATCTAATACGCCGTATCTAGAAGAAGGAAATACGCCGTATTCAAGCTATATGGGAATAAAATATTCTGGAAGATATCAAACGTGGTTCCCACTCCAAGAAACCCCCAATACGCCGTATCCAAGACTTTGGATACGCCGTATCGAACCGACTTCAGAACCTATAAATAGAAAACTCAAAAATGAGTTTTAAGTGTGCTAAATCATATTCTCGATACCTAAACCACAAAAGTCGATTTTCAGAGGAGAAAAAGAGCAGAAGAGGTCAAGCAATGCGATTAATTCCATAGGAGACAACATGTAATTTCTTATACTCTTATAATCATTCAGTTTTTGGTATCATTTATTAACTCGGTTAGTTTACCTTGTCTAAATCGTTACTCTTGTATTAATTATGACGTTTGAAGGCTAATACCTTCGGGTATTAGCCATTGTTATGAAGATCTTAATGTTTGGTTTGTTTATCTCGATTTCTTAATTTATCATTGAATTATTGTTTATGTTTATCAAATGATACTTGTTTACGTGCTTTTGTATGCGATATATCATTCAACTGGATCTAGTAATACAGACCAAGTAATCTAGATGCCGGGATAGCTCTCCATATAGTAATATGTATAGGTGGAACAAATAGAATCACTAATAACGTCCTGCTTGCCTTGATCGAACAAGTTAGACTGTTGTAGGTGGTGGCTTAGTACTAGCTAATAACATTATGATTAATCAGTATAGAGTGGATTGTGGACTACCACCTAATACAAATTACCGTTAAGTAGTAAGTGGGTAAAGTCTCGATGAGCTAGGGTTAGTACGACACACACCGTGTTGTCCTCTATATGAATTATAATCAATATACTAGAATGCTTTATGCGAATGCGTTTAATTGTGACAAAATACGTGTCTAGGTCTTAAAAGAAGTAACACCTAAGTCTTAAGAATGATATGTCACCTCGACATACGTAATCATTGCACTAATAAACAAACCAACATTCTGATTGGATTAACAATGGTTAATACAGTTTTCTTATATTTGGCTAGACTGCTCTTTTATCTTCTGTTAATTTGCTTGCGTATGTTTTAATGTCTTGAAATGGTTTTAGTCACCACCAAACCCGTGCCAGTCTCTCAGACTGAAAACCCCCCTTATCCATTAGATTTATGATTAACATGGGTTTAGCATAGGTTTATCATATATTAGACTAACTTAGATTAGAAAAACCAAAGTATTAATAAATTGAAAGTGTTCCTCGCTCTTAGTGATCGACATCCTACTTACCACGAAACTCCCACTGACCGAGTACACTGCCCATTAAAGTGTTGTTTTTGGTTAAGTCGACAAATATAAATTTAAAACTTGAATCATAATTTAACACAACACAACGACACATCAATAGTGGTGATAGTGGAGATGGTGGTGGTGATGGAGGTGTGGGTGCGGCAGCGTACTCGGCAATACGTGCCTCAGCAGATGGTGATGGTGGGGTATGAGGTCGAACAAAAATCCGTGCCCTACGGAGTCTGGTCTGGGAGAAAGGGACAATAGTCTAAGGTGATCTGGGTATTGGTGGTGTAGCAGTAGACTCGTCGATCTCAAAGGGTTTCGTCTCCTTAACTGAGGGGACAAAATTGATAGTGTCACACCACATCAGTGGCAGAAACACAGGAATGTAACGATACAATTCATTGCACAAGATACAAGATCATACACTTTACAATTTACAATAATGAAACTTGGGTTTACATGAATCTTTACAAGTTAAGACTTCACAAAATTAAATAATCAAAACCCATCTCGACCTAGTTCCCTTAGGTTACATCTTTGCTCTTCCAATACCATTTATATACCTTTGATTTGACACACCTGAAAATGATATTCGAAAACGTCAACAATAATGTTGGTGAGCTCGTAGGTTTGACCTTAAACCCAAAAGTTGTGCCAATATTTCAAACAGTGGACAATAGTGCTATATGATAGTGAATATATATGCAAACAACCTTAGCATCACCGCTAATCAATAACCCTATGTCACTTACGCACCTAAAGGGCCTATCAGCTGGAGCACTAGATTAGGGAAGGACCACACACAAACTAGGGTAGGCGTACCCATCCGTTCCAATAATCACACAAACACTGGGTAGGCGTACCCATCCGATCCAAACAATCATGCAACATATAATATTCACATAGCAGTCATAAGCACATATCTTGTCCCAAAAACAAAACCACATTTCGCACAGTTCAATTCAAAACAGTTCAAAACACATTTGAGTATCATTTTCTCCCAATGAAAAAAAACAGTAAAAAGTGGGGCTACGAGAACTCACCTCAATCAGTAATCAAAAGCAACCGCACAATTTCAAATAAGGCAAAGCACAACCAATCTATACGCAAGCGCACAATGGTACCCGACAACGACCTAATATATATTCACTTTATTAATACTCGTACAAAATTATTTTATTGTACAAGTGTTCGTCTTTACTCACCCAAATTCCTCATTTTCATCACAAAATCCCATTTCAACTTCATATCATTCCAAACTCGTTATCTTATACCATTAACTTATTACAAAAACCGTCATCTCATTACCAAAACCATATCCTATTATTAAAATTGTATCTCATATTATGGTTGTGTGGTAATTACTCGAAAACGACACAAAACACTTGGGCAAAGTGCTACATCAATACAATATAGCTCAAACACCTCAAATTGTTGAACGATACAATCGACCAAAATACTCCGCCGAAATCTGAGGAAAAGAAATGAGCAAGAACTCAAAAGCCAAAGATAAATAATCCACATTTCCGTAATCGATACAATATATATTTATATCTTTAAATATATATATATATATATATATATATATATATATATATATATATATATATATATAAAAATATATAAATATATAACAAGTATTCAATAATTTAACTAAAATAATAATATTTTATTATTATTTTTGTCTTATTATCGGGCTAATGAGGTATTTACAACGTCTTGCTATTTTAATATGTCCATGACCCATAGCTTTTACCTCGACACTTAATCTTCTATAAGAATCATCTTTTATTTCTTCAAATCAAATCGACACAATGATTATAAATATTAAATATTTAAGAAAAGGTTTCGAGGAAAATATATCTTTTGTCTCGCATTAAATTTTTAAATAAAACAACTATTTATTATTAAAATCTTGAAAATTTACCCCTTTTAAGCAAAGTTTCTAAGTATAAATTTCTTTCAAAAATTCGGCATGACCCGTACGTCCATATGACTTTTTCCAAGGTTGCAAACTGTTGATCCCTTTTTGACAGATCTTATTTAGCTTATCAAAGCTTAGTTGTATTGGATAGATCCAAGACAACTATAGTAGAAACTAAGATTAAGAATATCACAAACTATGCGGAATCTAGCTTGTAATACCAAGAAGAACAATGAAACAGTAAAACAAGATCTTTACTAAACTTTCAATATATTGAATACTATTTTGAGTTACAAAATAGCTATGAATACTAACTATGATTGCTATGTAAACTATGAAAAACTAATATGAAAACTGATGTCTAGATCTATGTCGTAGGGTTCCTTTTATACACCAAGGAAACCCTAATGGGCTTACAAAACGCGTAAAGTGATCAATGCATATCTATTCCTAATATATCTCATGCATATCACTTTAGCAGTACTAACTATATAACTAACATTACTAACTATGATAACTAACAGTATTAATAAACTGACAGTACTAACACTTTGTACTAGCAGTACTAACTATTACATTAGCAGTACTAATGACTTAGACTATTTTCTCTAATCTTCAGCAGTAGTAGTTTCTTCAACCAGCAGTAGAAACTCTTATACCCAGCAATAGAAACTTGAGACGCCTTTATTTCCAACAATCCTCCCCTAAATTTGTGATTTACCTTTAAATCATCAAATTTCTAAATTAAACCTTCTGTGTTGAGGATGCTTCTAAACATCTTACTGCCTTGGTCTGTTTGCTTGATAGAAGATCTTCCTTAAAAGCTCATTTTCCATCTCATAATATTGATCCACTTTTAGCTTGGTAACCAACATCAAAGTCAGAAGCCCCCTTGTCAATGGATAATCTTTCCCAACCAGCATGAAGATTTCATGTCCTCTTACTGAAGATACATGGTGAACACCACATGTATCATAAAGCCTCCATACCAAAGGATTATGCATATACCTTTGAAGCTTCCATAGAGTATCATCATTATTTGGTTTAAACAATCTCTTCAGGTCAACCTATAATTCCTTCTCTTTATCATCTGTTGGCTCTGTTGTACTGATCCTCTCCTTAACCAAATCCCAAAGCTTAACCAGGTCATCTCTATCAAATCTCTTCAACATATTAGCAAAAATCTAATAAGCTTCTGTATGGTTTCCAACTTTGATAATTTTCCAATACCTTCTTGTATCTTCAGAGTAAACCTCCCAATCTATGATTGGATACTTGACCTGTAAGGCTTCAACATAGACTTCTTCCACTGGAACTACCATCATCATTTGTTGTAAATCCTCTTGTGATATTTCATCTACTTTTGGTTCTTCAGTTGGTTCTGATCCTTTTCTAGTCTTTTGCCTCTTTGAACATTCTTCTTGAAGATTTAGTCCTGTTCTTTTTGTTCATTCTTTTCCTATAACTGAGTCCATGGGTATAAATGAGGTAACCTGTTTGTAAACTGTATCAAACATCTCCTTGACTTCATAAAATATTTTTCCCTTGAAGTGTTCCATCTTGTATCCTGCAATATTCTTCATATATGTGCACATGTTCTTTCTTTGCTGAGACATAGTATAACACCCTGTGTTTTTAAGTCATTGACGATGTCGATAAATCTACTATTTTATTTTTAGTGTCGTACGCTTTTGCTTGTAATTTCATGTATAAAGTAAAATCGCGTAAGCTAAAAATTAGCGTTCAATGTAAACGGGCATCAAACAATTAAATGTTTACATCAAGCAAGGGTTAAGTAATTATTTTGAGAATAATTATTAACTTTTTTCATTTTATTTTTATCGGATACGTAAAGTGTATATACGTTTCGCGAAAAATTGCATTTAGGCATACCCGGAACCACCAAAACCTTTCTACGCTTCAACAAATACCCACATTTATACCCAATACATAAAAATTACATAAATATATCATGTATATCTCTCTATGGCCGGATATGGACCAAAGTGTGCAAGAAAATCTACATAAGAAAACACATTTCCTAGTTTTCATGGGATAACCTCAACTATTAGGGAACATGTATTAAATTTCTTTAACTTTGACCAAAGACCTTGACCAAGGAACCCTTAAGACCCTCTTTATGTCTCTTTTACTATCTATGATCATATATATGCATACATATCAAGAGATAACACATTGATAACACAAAACACTTGGTGAAAAAGCTACAAACACTCTCTTTTCCTCCTTACAACCCCACAGCTCAAAACAACAACAATACACAATCCATACAAAATTTTATATAACCTATACACACCTATACACATCATATCTAATACATTCTAAGATGTTTCCAAGTATTGGCTAACCATTTTCAAGCATTAATCAAGAAAAGAGAAGTTAGGGTTTTCACTTGGAAAACTAGGGTTAATATTGGGCAAGCTTTGGTTTCTAGTCTAAACAAGGGTTTAGATTGTGTTAGTCATCATCTTCATTCACCAAAAGGTCATCTTGAACTCTTTATGATCTTACATTTATCATTAATATGCATATGTTAATTCTTTATAGCTTGAATCACCATTTAGGATTTTTAACATGTAAAAGGGAGTTTTTACTTGTTGTCATTATTTTGTACACTTTTATATATCTTATGATGTTAAAGGTATCATGTTATAATGGATGAGAAAGTGTTGTATCATGTTGTTTTGGTGTGAAAATGACTATGTACTAATTAGGGTTTTAAAAGATCATTTAATATGTTTCAAGTGGAAGTAATGCAAATGGCATGTAAATCTTGTTTATGGACTTTTAATGATGTTATATGATCACTAAAATAAGGATATAATGGAAGTATACATATTGTACACACTTGGTTAATGTATAAAAGTTCAAGTATGAACTTGAAGTAAAAAAAAGACACTTAAGTAAAGTTATGTTTTCATGAGATGTTATGACTTGTACATTTTGATAACTTGGACATATGAGGATTATTATGGACAAATGGACTCTAATATATGTATGATATATAACATATATGCTATATAAGACATGTGGTGGATTACAAAATTAAAGAGTATGAAAACAAAGGTTAAAAATGGACTTAAGAAAATCACCACCGCCTTCTGTCCAAAATTCGAATTTAAACATATTTATTTTATATTTTTATAAAATAATACGTCTCATGACGATTCCGGAAAGGTAAGAAACTTGAAAAACGGTTAAAAAACGAAAAAGTTACGGTAAAAACAAGTTATACGTTAATAAACGGAGTCGTAAAAGAATTTTTATAAAAACTTTTTATAAAAATTATTCAAACAGCAAGTTTGGTATTTTTAACAAATAATACATATTTTTAGGATTCCAAAATGATAAGAATCGTAATTTTTCAATTAATAACGAACGAGTTATGAATTTCGCGAGTTTACGACAATTAATACTTTTATAAAACTATTTTTATAAAAGTTACTATTCATGACAGAAATAATTATTTTTGTAAACCTCATAAATAAGTATAACTTTCAACTACGAGAACTTGCTCGAAAGAATCGCTAAAAACGAAGCTATAACGAATAAAATACGACGTTTACGGGTTTTACGACAACAAATACGATTTAAATAAAACTCATGACTGGTGTGAACAGTAAAAGTTACTGTTCATCAGGGGACCAAAATTATAAAAATGTCAAATATCGATAACCCGTCTTAATACGAAAAGATGGGCATAAGAAACGCAAGAAACGGATTAGAAACGTGAAAGTTATGACGATTTTACCAAAAGTATGTTTATAAACGTTTTAATTTTATAAACATGTTTTCACTTAAACGTTTAGATGGTGATTAGCCATATAGACATATGCATGGTAGGAGTACTTAATGTAATTAGTGCTTATACGACCTTAATTTAATTAGGTTGCATTTGATCGATTCGCGTGACGCATTATTTGTGATATACTTGGCATTACTCACTCAAGGTGAGTTCATAGCCCCACGTTTTACATGCTTTTGTTTTATAAAGTTTTTGGGGTAAGAAACATGCAATGTTTTACAACTGGACACAAGTGGTTAAGTTTTATATTATGATTGTGTGTTGCCTAAGTAGCGATACCCCAATCTGAGCCCATTATCATGAACTGTCAATTACTGGACTGTGAGCGCGAATGTTATGAATAGATCTATTGGGTTTGACAACCCCGTTCGGGTGATTAGCTATCACTGGACAAACGAACGTATACCATGTCGAATATAGGATGTTGCGGGTTAGAACATCACCACGGGCAATGTAGGCCATTAATTTGGTATTCATACACGTCAAGCTTCAGTGTCATGAGCTTAGAGCAACGTAATTACATTTATATGATGTCTGCATCTGTTGCATTATCATACACTTGGGAAATCTTGTAGTCCTACAATATATGATTTATCAAACCTATGAATTCACCAACATTATTGTTGACGTTTTAAAGCAATGTTTTTCAGGGGATTAGTAAGCAAGAGGTACAAGGGATACATTGGTGGTTTTGATTGGGATATCATGCATTAAGGATTTTGTCGCATTACATTTTGTATAACTGTATAGGCTAGAAATCTTTGTACATTGAACAAGTAGACAAGTGAAGCTTCGGCTTATGTAACAAATATTTTGTTAAAATCCAATGTATCAGTTTTTAAACGACTTTTTGGTCGTTCTATATACATCTTGTGTTATTGATCTGAGAAGTAACATGCCCCGGACGCTTATTCCGCTACGACCCAATTTGGGGGTGTTACAGATTGGTATCAGAGCCAGGTTATAGAGAACCAGGTCAAATGTTTTTGCTGGACTATAACCGTTTTCAAAAGAGTATTCAAACCCCTTTGTTTTACACGAGACATACATATGTGCATACATTCATGCATACACTACTTGTTGTATTAGTTGGTTGGACTAGATGCATTCATAATTGATATACATGTTATGATATAAATGTATATTGCTATAAGAATCTTATATAATATACTCATATAAGCCATTTCTGCTGGTCACAGTAGTCATGTCAGCTGATTCCGCAATTACCTATACTTCTGTTCACTCTGAGGCACGATCATGGAGTATCCCATCTGAGGATCCTTACGAGGTAGGCAGGCCCAGACAGCTACATGGAGCAGGCACCACGTTCTCCAGAGTATGTACCTGATCCCATAGAGCTGGAGGATCATGTACCTGTAACATTCTGGAGCCTGAGCATCCTGAGGACTTAGTGCCACTGAGATAGGCACCTACATATCTAGTACCACCATCCTTTTTTATCTCCACGTATTCGAACCCCTAAGTCCTAGAGTAACTCGCGCTGAGATGAGAATATAACATCATCCCAGCATCATGCTCAACACCCATCAGGGACACCATCATATTGTTTACCTATACCACTACATGCACCCATCTACTATCGCAAGCTTAAAGAGTATATTCCTGAGCTGACATTCCGCCTCTGAGAGACTACTAATTACTACTCCCAGACCTGAGTGTGAGTGAGCGAGTTCTGCTGCTGCTGACTGCTAGACAGCCAGGAACCCACTATGCCCATAGAGACCGATTTTAGTTTTGAAAGACACTAGGAGACAGGTTTCTAGATACTGAGAGGAGGATGATATCGACTAAGAGATGTGACAACATGAGGGCAGTAACCAGATAGATGTTCGCAAGTAGAGAGATGTTCGAGTTTCACTCACGAAGTCACGATGCCCCTAAGGATCGTGCAGCAGTGATAGCTGAGATTGAGGATTGAGGAGAAGAGAACTTGCTTACGAGCAAGAAGTATGGAGACCCGTCAGGCCATTGGCTAGGTATGAAGCCTACAGCAGGCATTAGAGGTACGAGTTACAGTTTTTAGGGAGACTGAGGTTGCATCGCCACGAGTGGTAGCGTCATGCCTCAAGATTTGGCTTGTCAGCAGATCATGCGTACCCAGGCACTAGAGGCTGGAGCACGCATTGACACATTGGAGGACACTGGTAGCAGTTCTTAGACTTTGGTTATGATTGTAGCTACTATGCAGTCTGTTAAGTTTTTATGGGTTACTCCCAGCTAGCAGGCGGTATAGATCTTTTGTTTTGGTTAGCTATCCTGTATAGATCTTTTATTTCTGATTAGCTATCCTGTATAGCCTACTAAGTATTACGGGTAAACTCCCGGCTAGTAATAGATCATTAGGTTGTATATATTCTTTTGTAACCTAATCGAGGTGATCATTTTGTATCTGAACCAATCATGTATGTTTTCCAGTTATATATGGAATGGTGGTATTATGTCATGTCTATAATCGAATTTGTGGTGAATGAATGTCGATTTGGTTATATCATTGTTGATTACAATTTAGTTGTACATTTCACTGTGTGATGTGATCTCACTTTATTTATCATGGATATGTCATGTCATGGTTATGATTTTATGAAATCTAACGGGTATTGTATTTTCTTGTGATTGAAGAAAATGGCACCAAAACGAGCCACAAGGTCAACACCGGTCACAACAACACCAGCCCCAACAGCAACCACAACCACTACGGTCACTAATGCCCAACTCCAAGCTATGATTGACCAAGGTGTCAGTGCCGCTTTGGCCGCACGTGACGCAACCAGGAATGGCATTGACAGCCATACTTCGGGAACGGGTGTTAGGGGATCTGAACGCGTTGCTCGAGAGTGCACTTACCAGGATTTCATGAAGTGCAAACCTCTGTATTTCAAGGGCACTGAGGGAGTGGTTGAGTTAACCCAATGGTTTGAAAGAATGGAGACTGTTTTCCGCATAAGCAACTGCTCGGTGGAAAACCAGATCAAATTTTCTACTTGTACTCTTTTAGCAGGTGCTCTAACATGGTGGAATTCCCATGTTATGACTGTTACTCATGATGTTGCATATTCAATGACTTGGGTCGATCTGAGGAAGAAGATGACTGACAAGTATTGTCCACGAAACGAAATGAAGAAGCTTGAGGCTGAATTGTGGAACTTGAAAGTGATAGGTACTGATGTGGTCAAGTACAACCAACGTTTTCAAGAACTAGCACTTCTGTGTGTTAGGATGTTCCCTGAGGAGTCAGACAAAATTGAAAGGTATGTCGGTGGATTACCCGACATGATCTATGGAAACATTGTAGCTTCAAGGCCAAAAACTATGCAAGAGACTATTGAAATGGCCACTGAACTAATGGACAAGAGAGTCAGTACCATTGCAGAAAGACAAGCTAAAAACAAGAGGAAGTTTGAAAACACTTCCCGAAATAATCAGAATCAATAACAACAACAAAATAAGAGGCAGAACACAAGCCAGGCCTACACTGCAGGCAATAGTGACAGGAAATCATACGCCTGGTCTAAACCTCTGTGTTCCAAGTGTAATTACAATCATGAAGGTCCTTGTCTATCTAAGTGCAGTAACTGCAAGAGGGTTGGCCATCTGGCCAAGGATTGTAGAAGCCGACCTGCAAATGCTAACAACAACAACCGCAACAACAACAATAATAATCAGTAGGGAAATGGTTGCTATGAGTGCGGAGCTCAAGGACATTTTAGAAGAAACTGCCCAAAACTGAGAAACAATGACTGTGGTAATCAAGCTGGGAATGACAGGGCTCTAGCGAAGGTGTATGTGGTTGGAAATGCGAGGGCAAACCCAGACAATGTCATTGCGGGTACGTTCCTTCTAAACAACTGCTATGCTTATATCTTATTTGATACGGGCGCCGATCGACATTTTGTGTCTACTGCATTTAGCTCCCAAATTGACATCACACCATCTACCCTAGATCACTATTATGATGTCGAACTAGCTGACGGGAGGATAATTGGGTTAAACACTATACTTAAGGGTTGCACATTAAACTTCCTAAACCACCAATTCAACGTAAACTTAATGCTTGTAGAACTTGGTAGTTTTGATGCTATAATCGGTATGGATTGGTTGGCGAAGTACCAAGCGGTCATTGTGTGTGCCGAGAAGATTGTTCGCATTCCCTGGAGAAATAAAACCTTAATCATACACGGTGATGGAAGTACCCAGGGAAATGTGACACGATTAAACATCATTTCGTGCACTAAAACGCAGAAGTACATGGAAAAAGGGTTTCCTATCTTTCTGGCACATGTTACTACAAAAGAGGTTGAAGACAAGTCGGAGAAGAAGCGACTTGAGGACGTACCAATAGTTCAAGACTTTCCTGAAGACTTGTCGGGTCTTCCTCCGACTCGACAAGTGGAGTTTCAAATTGATTTGGTACCTGGTGCTGCACCTGTAGCACGGGCACCTTATCGATTGGCGCCTTCCGAAATGAAAGAGTTATCTGAGCAACTGAAAGAGCTATCCGACAAAGGCTTTATAAGACCTAGTTCCTCGCCCTGGGGAGCTCCGGTCTTGTTTGTCAAGAAGAAAGACGGGTCATTCCGGATGTGCATTGATTACCGGGAATTGAATAAACTAACGGTAAAGAACCATTATCCACTCCTAAGAATTGATGATTTATTTGATCAGCTCCAAGGGTCGAGTGTCTACTCGAAAATCGACCTAAGGTCAGGTTATCACCAATTGAGGGTTCGAGAAGAAGACATTCCAAAGACTGCCTTCAGAACTCGTTATGGCCATTATGAATTTCAAGTTATGCCGTTTGGTTTGACAAACGCGCCTGCCATATTCATGGACCTTATGAATCAGGTATGCAAACCATATCTGGATAAATTCGTGATTGTCTTTATTGACGATATTCTGATATATTCGAAGAACAAGAAAGAACATGAAGAACACCTTAAGCAAATCTTAGAATTGCTTAAGAAGGAGGAGTTGTATGCCAAGTTTTCCAAATATAAATTTTGGATTCCCAAAGTACAGTTCCTCGGTCATGTGATCGATAATGAAGGAATTCATGTGGATCCAGCCAAGATTGAATCCATTAAAGATTGGGCATCTCCTAAGTTACCAACAGAGATTCGTCAATTTGTAGGTCTTGCTGGGTATTACCGGAGGTTCATTGAAGGGTTTTCAAAGATCGCCAAACCAATGACTAAGCTTACTCAAAAGAAGGTCAAGTTTGAGTGGGGCGATAAACAAGAAGCAGCTTTTCAACTGTTGAAGCAAAAGTTGTGCAGTGCACCAATCCTTGCATTACCTGAAGGAAGCGAAGATTTCATCGCATACTGCGACGCTTCAAAGAAGGGTTTGGGCGCTGTGTTGATGCAAAGAGAAAAGGTGATTTCTTATGCATCACGCCAGTTAAAAATTCATGAGAAGAACTATACAACTCATGATTTGGAACTTGGAGCAGTGGTGTTCGCTCTCAAGATCTGGAGACATTATTTATATGGAACTAAGTGTACAGTGTTCACTGATCATAAGAGCTTACAACACATTCTTGATCAGAAGGAACTAAACATGAGACAACGCCGATGGTTAGAGTTGCTTAGTGATTACGATTGCGATATTCGTTATCACCCGGGGAAAGCAAATGTCGTTGCTGATGCTTTGAGCAGGAAAGAACGAGAACCACCGTTAAGAGTTCGAGCCTTAGTCATGACTATTAGTTTGGACCTTCCCAAACAAATCTTGAATGCTCAGACCGAAGCACGGAAACCAGAGAACATCAAGAAAGAAGATGTTGGGGGAATGTTGATTGAAAACGCTAAATTTCCAGAAGCAATTAGAGAACAAAAGTTGGAACCACGTGCGGATGGAACCCTGTGCCTCAATGGCAGGAGCTGGTTACCTTGTTATGGCGATTTGCGGACTGTGATCATGCACGAGTCCCACAAATCAAAATACTCTATTCATCCGGGTTCCGACAAAATGTACCAAGACATGAAGAAGTTATATTGGTGGCCCAACATGAAAGCCGACATAGCCACTTATGTTAACAAGTGTTTGACCTGTGCTAAGGTCAAGGCCGAACATCAAAGGCCATCAGGATTGTTGGTACAACCCAAGATACCCGAATGGAAGTGGGACGGATAACTTCCCATGGATTTTGTCACGAAGCTTCAAAGGTCTCAAGGCTATGATACACATTTTGGGTGATATTGGACCGACTCACTAATGTCTCGATCTTCACTCCAATGTGAGGAGACGATCCTTTGGATAAAACTTGAAAGATTTGTACTAAAGGATGTGGTCACGAGGCAATGGGATACCCGTATCAATCATTTGCGATCGTGACCCGAGATTCACATCATTTTTCTGTAGGTCACTTAGAGTGCTTTGGGTAATACTTGGATTGAGTACTGCGTACCATCCACAGACAGTCGGGCAAAGTGAGAGGACAATTCAAACTCTCGAGGATATGTTGCGTGCTTGTGCAATCGACTTTGGAAAGGGTTGGGTTAACATTTGCCACTGGTCGAGTTATCATATACTATGCTAGAGGCACGCTAGCATCAAGGCCGCACCATATGAAGCACTTTATGGTCGAAGTGTCTTCGCACCTGTTTGTAGGACTAAAGTTGGAGAAGCTCAAATACTCGGTCCAGAACTATTCAAGAGACACTGAGAAAATCATTAAGATCACGCAAAAGGATGCAAGCGCTCGTGATCGACAGAAGAGATACGCTGACTTGAAGAAGTTAAAACCAATGGAATTCCAAGTCGGGGATTAAGAGTCTTGCTTAAAGTCTCGCTTGGAAAGGGTCGTGCGTTTATGGCAAACGGGGGAAGTTGAAACCTAGGTATGTTGGACTCTTTTAAGGTGATAGAAAGAGTGAGAGAAGTGGCTTACAAGCTTGAACTTCCAGAAGTGTGTGCAGAGGTCATAATACGTTCTGTATCTATATCTGAGAAGTGTCATGCCGAATTACCTTAGCGTTCCGTTGGATGGATAATTTGGGACGGACAAACTTCATTTTGTGAGGAACCGGTTGAACATAGTGGGCCATGAAGTTAACGGTGAAGAGAAGTCGGGATCCCATTGGTCTAAGTTCGATGGAACTACAAGAGAGGTCACGAGTTCACGTGGGAACGTGTAGACCATTCAAGAAGAAATATCCACACCTCTTCACCAAGACCACACCGTCGTCAAGTGCTGCATCGTGACCCTTGAGGACAAGGTTCGTTTAACGGGGGAAGTCTATAACACCCTGTGTTTTCAAGTCAGTGACGACGTCAACAAATCCACAATGTACCTTTTGTATTGTACATGTTTGCTTGAAATTGTAAACGTTAGGTTAAATCGCGTAAGCCAAATATTATCGTTTATAGTGAACGGGCATCAAACCATCAAATGTTTACATCAATCATGTGTTATATAATTATGTTGATAATAATTATGGTCGTTGTTAATTTATTTTATTGGTTACGTAAGTTAAATATGTTTCACGATAAAAGTACGTTTAAGAATAACCGGAAGTATGAAAATTTATCTACGCTTCAACAAATACCCACGATTATACCCAATGCCTAAAGTTTTATTAAACTTTACATAAGTAAATGTTACTTACACTTTGTACACTAGAAAATATAACAATACACAAATGCATGCAAGTTGACACATTTTATTTACAAATTACAACTTGTAACTTTCATAAATAATCCTAGATATTGTGTTATATAACAAAAGACTTCTAGAAACCCTACCCCCCTCATTTCCCACGGCACAACACCAATGATATAAGAAAAATGAGTCATTTTCTAGCAAATTGGTCAAAGTACTTCACTTGTTCATTAATACTTAGCCATGCTTGTTACTTTGACTCAAGACACAAAAACAACATCCCTTAAAACCCTCATCTTGCCCTTAGACCAACTATTGCAACTTTTTGACTCCTCTAACTCATATAAGTGCAAGTATCTAGCAAGTAACTCATACAACACCAACACTTAGAAAAATCAAACCAAAAACTCTCTTTTGGCTCTACATAGCTCACGGCTCAAAGCAAGGTCCCAACCAAATACATACAAAATTTTCTACAACCCATACACTTCTATACACATCTATTCTAAGGTATACTAAGGCATTTGCAAGCATTGGCTAACCATATTCAAGTATTAATCAAGAGAAAGAAAGTTAGGGTTTCTATTAAGGAAAGCTAGGGTTTCTTAAGTGCAAGCTTGGTTTTGTGACTAAACAAGGGTTTAGCACTAGCTCATTATCATCATCACACATCTTAAGGTCCATTTGAACTCTTTATGTTCTTATAATTTTCATATTATGCATATGATTATTCTATTTAGCTTAAATCACCATTTAAGATTTTAATCATGTAAAAAGGAGTTTTTATTTATTGTCATCATAATGTACACATTTATATATCCTATGATGTTGTTGACATCATGTTAAAATGGTCACACAAGAGATTTACACTCTTAATTAAACATGAAAATGATTATGTATTAATTAGGGTTTTCATAGTTTCATAATATGTTTTAAGTTTAAGAAATACATAAGACATGTTAAAGATTGACGTATGGACTCTTAATCATGTTAATAGAACACTAAAATAAAGTCTCATGGAAAGAAATACACTTGTACACACTTGGTTATGTATAAAAATGATTATTGACAAAACTAGTAAATTAAGGTTACTTAAGTAAAGTTATGGTTTTAAAGTATGTTAATGGATTTGTTAACATGGGTAACTTGGACATATGAGGACTACTATGGACAATGGACACTTAATTCTGTATGATAATTAATAATATATCATGATATATGAGATTGTGGTAAAAATACAAAAAGTGGTAAAAGTATAAAGAAAAGATCAATAAATGGATTCTACAATACTCAAGCAAACATTATGTCCAAAATTCGAATTTTTAACATGTTCCATTTATTTTTTTTATAAGATAATACATTTCACGACGATTCCGAAAAAGTAAGAAACTTGTTAAACGGATTAATACCGAAAAAGTTACGTTAAAAACGAGTTATACGTTAATAAACGAAGTCGTAAGTAAATTTTTAAAACATTTTATAAAAAATTATAAAACACTAGGTTAATATTTTTAATAACTAGTACCATTTTTAGAATTCCAAAGATGATAAGATACATAATTTTTCAATTAATAACGAACGAGTATGGAATTTCGCGAGTTTACGACGATTAATACTTTTATAAAAATATTTTTATAAATGTTACATTCAAGAAGATGTTATATTTTGTATACCTCATTAATATATAGAATTTAAATACGAGAAGTTCCTCGAAAGAATCATCTAAAATCGGGTAGCTATTAACGGAATAAAATACGACATTTTCGGAGTTTTACGACAACATAATAGAATTTTATAAAACTCATGTCTGGTATGAAACAGTTAAAAGGTACTGGTCATCAGGGGACAAAATGTTATGAAAATGTTCAAATATCGATAAACCGTTTAATACGAAAAGATGGACATAAGAACCGCGAGAATCGGGTTTAAAACGCGAAAGTTACGCCAGTTTTACACTGTAAACGGTAATTATAAACGTGTGTAACTTGTTACACAATCCCTTTACCAAATACATTAGTTCGGTGTATTGAGCTATATAGAATTTTTTGTGGTTATCAAAGTACGATTTTTACTGAGAGTTTCATAATGAGGCTCTTCGGTTGGCGTATCGACGAGTTGTTGGCTTTACGATTTCAAGTGTCCTAAAATACTCGTAGTCATGTCATGGACCTCTTTAATTATGATATGCCCGATACGATAGTACGATGTAAACGCTATTCGGATTATACTCAATGTTGTTGATTAAGTACTCGGTACTTCATACGATCCTTAATTTAATTAGGTTGCATATTGATCGATTTGCGTGACGCACTATTTGTGATACACTTGGTATTTGCTCACTCAAGGTGAGTTCATAGCCCCACGTTTTACATGCTTTTGTTTTACAAAGTTTTTGGGGTGAAAAACATGCAATGTTTTACAACTGGGACACAAGTGGTTAAGTTTCACATTTGATTAATGTTGCCTAAGTAGCGGATAAAAAATATATAAAAAAACACCCCAATCTGAGTCACATTATCATGAACTGTTAAGTACGAGCTGCGATTGTTATTAAATAGATCGATTGGGTTTGACAACCACGTTCGGGTGATTGCTTTCTCTAGTGAAACGAACGTATTACCATGATCGCATATAGGATGTTGCGGGGTGTTGAACTCATCACCAGGGCAATTTAGCCATTATTTGTCATCCATACATGTCAAGCTTCAGTGTCATGAGCTTAGAGCAACGTAATTACATTTATATGATGTCTGCATCTGTTGCATTATCATACATATGGGAGATCTTGTGGTCCTACAATATATGATTTATCAAACCTATGAATTCACCAACATTATTGTTGACGTTTTAAAGCAATGTTTTTCAGGGGATCAATAAGCACAAGGTGCGATGGATACATTGGTGGTTTTGATTTGGATGTCTTGCATTAAAGATTTTGTCGCATTTCATTTTGTTATCTGTTATGGGCTGAAAATCTTTGTATTTGATCAAGTGAACAAGTTAAGCTTCGGGCTTATGTAACAATTACTTTGTTAAATCCAATGTATCGTTTTCAAACGACTTTTTAGTCGTTCTATATATATCTTGTGTTGTTGATCTATGAAGTAACACGCCCCTGACCCATATTCCGCTGCGACCCAATTTGGGGGTGTTACAATAAAGGTTAGGGGTGACAGGGAAAAAGTTTGTGGATTTGGCAAATGTGGCCCTCAAACTTGTATAAGTGTATTGCAATAAAGGTCCTTTTGTGGTACAAGTTTAGGGACTTGGCAGTTTAGTCCCTAAACGTGTATTGGGTGTTTGCAACCATGGTCCTTTGTTAATATAACTTGAGGGGTTTGGTAGTTTTGCCCCCTTAAGTTATATTTCACTAGAATTGCAAATTCAATCCTTGTATTTTATCACCATGCTACATAACTTAAAACTTGACACTTTTGGTCCCTCAAGTTACATTTTCCTGATTCAGCTTCACGGGGTTGACTTTCTGTTGACTTTGACTTTGACTGTTTGACTTTTTGGCTTGATTGACTTTTTGGATTTGGCTTGGCTTTGTCTTTTCACACTTTTCTATTCCGTGCCCAGTTTTGTCGTTTTTGGCTTTGTTTTTCGTCCTTTTGTGAGATATCCGTTTCCTGCACAACCACAAATCAAAACAAACATATATTGGCAGTTTCGTCTGTTTTTTGGTCTTTTTATGTCGTTTTTAATGGAAAAAAGGTTTTTGCGTGTCCACGCAATGTTTTGAAGTAACATTTTCGAAAACCAGAATCTCATTCCCCTCAACTATGCTGAATAGTAGCAATGTGTTCGTCAAGGGGAACTAAGAATCAATAGCTTCGATATGTCCACATTTTCACCACCTTTTTTTTTTATCTGTTCACTGGTACTCTCATAATATTTGGATTTCCTTTTCTTTTCTCGACTACCTGTTTGACTTCCTTAGTATATCAAAATTCGGGATCATAGAATGAGAAAGCGCCATTGAATAATCTTCGGATGATCCGAATGGATAAAAGTCATCGTCCGGATTTTTCATTGTTCCAAACCAAGCAATTATAACAAGATCATTTGTCATATAAGTCTATATGTTAAGCACTCATCTTATGATCTTGTGAACTTTTAACTCCAACATGATTATGATTTAAAATGTGTGTACTCATGTTCAATTTCAATATTAGATCAATCTTATTTCCATAGTCGTTATTCAAGATAAATCCAGACTCAATGAACAACTTTATTAGGTCCTTGTAACTTGATTTTAAAGAACGAAATTTTAACTGTAGAACTTTTTGCAACATCTTCATCATTATAATCATAAGTTCTTAAAGCTAGGAATGCGTTGCTTAGTTTGAACACCTACCTAGGCCTCGCTCCCTAGTAGGATATCACAACCAACGACCGTGTTCTTAGTTTGAAAAACTACTCATTGCTAGCGAGTGGGAAATCACATCAACCCTTCATCCCTAATTATGGCTGAGGATAGGTGTCTTTGTTTGAAACCCTCTCCTAGACCTTGCTTCCTGGTGAGCTATCACACACTCCAAAATCCCTAGAAGTTAATGATGTCTTAGTTTGACCCCACCTCGTGGTTTAGCGGAGTGGGATATCACGACCACATCTTTTACTTGTTCATTAATCAAATGTATGCTTCATTGCATTAATTTCAATTTTCCTGCATTTTTGCATCATATTTCTTTGACATTTTAACTTTCGAATTACTTATGAACAGAAAAATATCGCTTTAAAGTAATCAAGTTATCAAATTGAAGCTTTTTTAGAAACATCGATTGACTTAGTTGAATTGAAAGGAGCACGTATGATTAGGTGGATTAGTAAGCTAATGGGGAGGAAAAAGCCACAAGTTACTATAGAAGTTTATATATGTTTTAGAAGAATTCTTGCTCAGCACATTAATCTTATATTAAACTCCAATCCTTTTGTTCTTTACCTTATTAATTCGATGTCAGAATTCGGAAAGCTTAGCCTACAAGCGGTAAGTTGAGGAACTAGCTAGGGCTCAACACGCCCGATCGAGTCAAAAATTATTCTCATTCTACCCATTAGGAATGTCAAAACTGTGACAAAACACTTATTTTATTTTTGAAATTTTTTTAAAATTTTCATTTTTTTTTCATTTTTTTTTGGTATTTTTGCAAAAATTTGGTGGTAAAAACGGGATTACGTGATAACAACGGCTGCAGGCAAAAATCAAATCGAAGATCCCCCCCCCCCACTTAGAAACTCAAACATCGTCCTCGGATGTTTCAAAGGGGACCTACGTAAATTCTAAGGCGGTTTATGAAGATGTCGCCAAAAGATAAAACGTTAGGTCGATTAGATTTGGATACTGGATTCCCAAAATGATGTGAGGCTGTGAAACTCTTGTGGTTTTCTTGTCGTGCACGAGACTCTTCAAAATTAGGGAAATCCTGGACATTCAACACAAAAGCACACAAAACATTGACAAAACATGGCGTTATTGGAAATTGAAGCCTCCTCACACAAAAACACTTATTTATTACTACTACTGATAAGCATGGGGTGCCTCCCACGAAGCGCTTGTTTAAGGTCGCTATGCTTGACCCGTCCCCCGAATTTATTGGTCCATGGGGAACGTCTGGAGATCCGGGACAACCTCGGTTGGTACGTCCCCTCCAAAGTAGTGTTTCAAACGATGACCATTCACTTTGAAATTTGGCCCGGAGTTTTGGGATAACTCGACAGTGCCATATGGAAAAACTTGGGTTACAGTGAATGGTCCACTCCAGCGGGTCTTAAGCTTGCCCGAGAAAATCTTCAATCTAGAGTTAAAGAGGAGGACTCGATCACCGACGTTGAAAACGCGATTTTTGATCTTAGAGTCATGGATTCTCTTTGTTTTCTCTTTATAGATCAAAGAGTTTTCATAAGCATGATCACGAAGTTCATTAAGTTCGTTGAGCTGAACTTTCCTGTGATCACCCGCGGTTTTGATATCAAAGTTTGTATGCTTAAGGGCCCAGTAAGCTTTGTGCTCGAGCTCAATCGGAAGATGACATGCCTTCCCGTACACTAACTTATATGGAGTACACCCGATGGGTGTTTTGTAAGCTGTGCGGAAAGCCCAAAGTGCGTCATCTAATTTATCCGACCAAGAGGCACGATTTTCGCCCACGGTCCTTTCAAGAATCCTTTTCAAACCACGATTGGATACCTCAACTTGTCCACTTGTTTGTGGATGATACGCGGTGGAGAGACGATGAGTGACTCCGTATTTAAGCATGACCTTTGAAAACTGGTCATTGCAAAAATGGGTTCCGCGATCACTTATGATTGCACGAGGGGCACCAAATCTGGAGAAGAGAGTCTTAAGAAATTTGCAAACAACTCGGGCATCATTGGTGGGGAGCGCTTTTGCTTCAACCCATTTTGATAAGTAATCGACTGCCACGAGTATATATTTGTTCCCTCTTGAACAGAAGAACGGGAACGGCCCCATAATTTAATGCCCCAAATGTCAAAGATTTTCGCAAATGGATAGAGTTTTGTGGCATCTCATCACGTGGAAATTTTGCCTTGACGTTGGAAAATGTACATCGGGTGACCAAGTCATGGGCATCCTTTGTAGATGTGGGCCAATTATAAATCCTGCTCGATCTCATCCAAAAACTTTATAAAAATTCACCTTATATTCCCCCATTTTCCACATTTCAATCTATCCTACTTACCAACGCATTATCCCTTAACCCAACTCCACAAAACATATACCTCACCTCACAATAAACTTATTTTACCACCCTCATAAAATAATTACAATAATAAACCACAATAAAAAATCATAAACCCCCCCCCCCCCCCCCCCCCAAAAAATAAAACTTCAAAAAAAAAAACCCACACACAAATAAAAAACCTTTTTTTTATTATATTTTTTACCCCTCATTTTTTTAACCCCCCCCCCCCCCCCCCCTTTTATCCCCCCCCCCCCCCCCCCCCCCCCCCCCCCCCCCCCCAATTTCCTTTTCCTTCCCCTTCATTGCTGGGTCGACATTCCCTTGACAATGAAGTTCCCTGCATGGTAGTTTGCAAAGTCAGCAAACCATGGGGTACTATTATCACGAAGAGCAACCGATCCAAGAGTTTCGAGTGGAAATGTTTCCGTGATTTCCTTGTTCTCGAACTCATTTTGGTGAGGGTTCTCAAGTCTGGAGAGATGATCGGCGGCAAGATTTTCTGCTCCTTTTTTGTCTCGTATTTCAATATCGAATTCTTGGAGCAAAAGGATCCACCGCATCAGTCTTGCCTTAGCATCCTTTTTAGCAAAGAGATACTTAATAGCAGAATGATCAGTATACACTATGCTTTTGGACAAAATGAGATATGACCGGAATTTCTCAAAAGCGTACACTACGGCAAGTAATTCTTTTTCGGTCGTAGTGTAGTGTGCTTGAGCTTCGGACATTGTCTTGCTGGCATAGTGAATTGGTTGGAAATGCTTGTTCTTTCGTTGCCCTAGGACTGCCCCAATTGCAAAGCGCTAGCATCACACATGGTTCGAAGGGCACAGTCCCAGTCGGGAGCAATCTAAAATTGGAGCCTCGGTCATTTTTCTTTTGAGTGTATTAAAGGATTCGATCACTCTTCTAGAAGAAAAAGCGAGTCTTTTTTCAAGCAGTGAGTCATTGGACGGGCAAGTTTTTGAAAAGTGCTGTATGAAACGTCAGTAAAATCCGGCATGCCCAAGAAAAATAATACGGTCAACCTTTCTCTGTTTAGTGGGTGTGGGAGCTTGGCTATGACTTTAACATTTAGCGCGATAGACCTCATTTCCTGACTTATAAATTTTTGTGTCCCAGAACAATGCCTTCTTTTAACCATAAAATGGCTGTTCTCCCAATTTAGGGACTAAATTGGTTCTCACACGTTTTAACTTCTTTTCCCAAAGGGGTAGGCATGTAGAGAAAGAATCTCACGAAGAACATGAGAAGTCATCCATGACACTTCCATTGGTTTTTCGATCATGTTCAAGGAAGATTGCCCATCATAACATCGTGAACGTGTCAGGTGGCATTACATAGCCAAAAGGCATGCGGAGATAGCATAACGTTCACGTATGGGCATGTGAATGTTGTCACTCTACTTGATCCTTCGGGTCAATGGGAATTATGAATAAATTAACCCGAGAAGCCATCGAGGAAAACATAGTATTGGTTTCCCGCGAGTCTTTCGAGATTTGATCATGAAAGGGCAATGGAAAATGGTCTTTTCGGGTGGCCTCATTCAACTTTCTATAGTCAATGAACACTCTCCACCCCATGACCAATCGAGTTGGTATCAAATCATTATCATCATTCTTGAACGACGGTTATAACTACCCTTTCTTTGGTACACAATGTTCGGGCTTACCCAGGGACTGTCAGAGATCAATAAATTAATCCGGGTCAAGGAGTTTTTCAACCTCGTTTTGTTGGATGTCATGGATCTTTGGGGTTTTACCTTCTTTGACTCTGAACTGTTGGTTCTTATTTCCTCTTTCCATAAGGATTTTGTGAGTCCAAAACTCGGGTTCAACAACCTTTGATATCGGAGAGTTTCCAATGCGATGGCCGCTAGGTGGGACTTTAGAACCTTGATAAGAGCTGCTTTCTCTTCATCCTTTAACTCTTTCGTAATTATGACTGGCAACTTGTCGTCGCCTTCCAAAAATGCATATTCTAAATGAGGTGGCAGGTCCTTGAGTTCAACCTCGGGAGGCTCATCAAATGATGATTTAGCTTCAACAAACTTTAGTTCTTCCACGGGTTTTTTGGGTGAATAATCTTTATGTTTGGAAGAGGAGGCAAACGTACACTATTTTAAAAGTAGCTTCTAGAATAAGTATGTCTACCTCCGGATCCATGTAAAGTTGCATCAAGTTCACGTGAAATTGGCTCGTCATCGACAGTACTAAAAGCATTTGCTTCTTCGAGAAGGAGAAAACCACTATCCCCGAAAGGAGTTAGTGTTGGTGAAGAATTTGAAACAATTGGATTGTAATCCAGAGAAGGATTACCGTATGTAACTGAATCAGAAAAACCTAGAACTTCTTACGAGTATTCTTCACATGTCAATTCAATGACGTCGATTCGGTTCGCCGTCATATGATCGTAATTGGCCGTATATCTTGAAGTTTGGTCCAGATTGAAGGTGATGGCCTCTTTGCCAACACGAAGGGTTATTTCACCTTCGTAAACATCTATTAATGCGCGATTGGTCTTTAAGAAAAATTCTCCGGAGGATTAAAAGGTTACTCGGGGGTTTGGCTCAAAATCACAACGACCACAAAAATCTGACCGGAAACTGGAACTTTCCCACCATTAACAGACGTTCTTTAGCAATCCGATTGGTTCAGTAATTGATCGGCTCTGCTTGCTCTAGCGTCATGCAAGTTGGGGTTAGTTCGGAAGATGAGAGATCTTTACTGGACGGAATATGGCATAAGATTAATGCTCGCCGCCGAGATCTGCCCAGGCGTTGCACGTATTAATCCCCAGATAAATTCCACATGGGAATGGAAATCGGCCAGGGTTCTCCATGTTTTTTAAGTAAACTGTTTAGGATGACTGCTTGAAGCAACTCTCGTTTAATGGATTTCTAGCCATTTACTCAACTTCTCTTTGTTTCCGGTTAGAGTCGAGGCAAATTTTGGCATAAGGGTCAAGGCATCCGTAAAGCTAATTTCGAAACTCAAATCTCTAAAGATTTCGAAGAATTTCTCAATTTGATCTTTAGCTTTTTCACGGCGTCTTTCATCATTTCTTCTTGAAGGAAATGGAATTGATGTTTGTTGGTTAGGTATTGGAGCACTAACGGGATCAACAACGGGCTCGGAAGTTGGATTTTGAGATTGGACTGGAAAAACCGGAGGTTGTACGTCTTCGGTGCTTCTGTTATTAGTAGGAAGTATCTTGTCCTTTGTAACCTCGGTATCACGATTCATCATTTTCGGAGGAGAAGATGAATTAGAAGGAATCGCGGGTTCTTGATATGCAACACCACTTCGGGTAGTGATACCTTTCAAATCTTCCTTTGGGTTGGTAATGGTGTTACCTGGGAGAGTTCCCGAACCTGAAGTAGAGGCGGTATTCATTTTGATAAAGTTACCTAGCATGCTTTCAAGCCTTTGATTTGAAGTAGCCAAGTTGTTCAATTGAGCTTGCAGGTTTTGACCTTGGTTTTGCAAAACTTGATTTTGGTTTTGCATATTCCTCATAACCGCATCATTAGCTTTTACGTAGCTATCAAAATCGGTTTTAGACACGCCTTGTGTTTGAGGAACGGGAGCTTGGTAAACAGGAGCTTGATAAGCTGGTGGTTGATTAACCTGGGGTTGGTAAATTGGTCCTTGACTAAAATTATTACCCCGATTTTGGTTAAAATTGTTCCCCCGATTTTGATTGAAATTTATCCCCCGATTTTGGTTGTTTTGATGGCTTTGCATAGGAGGAAAACCGGGAGGTCGAATTTGGTTAGCAACCATTGGAGGTCGGGCACTGGTATTCCCTTGATTGAAATTAGCCGCGGCGGCTTGAGAAACGTAAGCTTGAATGTTGTCATGATAAACATTGCCATCGGTGGCGGGACAACTTTGATATGAATGAGCTCCACCGCAAGTCACACAACTTTCCTCGACCGCTTTTACGGACGCGGGAGTTTGGTGAGCGGGAGCTTGGGATTGATTTTTCTTATCAAGGAGCAATGCTTTGACCATATCTTTGAGTTCAGAGACATCGGGAGAGATACCGGAGGTGGAAGTGCTTGTACTCACTTTAGCAACAACGGGTTTGCTTCGTGAATTACGAACTTTGGATTTGCTCTCGATGATTTTTAGACATTCTCGGGGCATTTTATCCAAAAAGTTACCACCTGCGGCGGAATTCAATGAATCTTGATCATTTGAGTTCAAGGCATTATAGAATGTATCGAGTTGATGCAATTCTGAAAACCCATGATGCGGGCATGCCCTAAGAAGATCATTGAAACGGTCCCATGCTTCATAAAACGATTCGTCAAATCTTTGCTGAAATCTCATAGCCAAATCCGGGCTGCTCCCTCGAGGGAAAATGGGAAAAGCATAAGCTTAACCGACGTACTCGGGACGTTCGGGAACTTCATCGTAGAAGTGATCTTGTTGAAATATCGGATGTGAGCATGTGGGTCTTCTTTATCATGTCTAAAAAATTGCTTGTTTTGAACAAGATTAAGTAGACCATGCTTGTTCTCAAAGTTGTTCGCGGTGATTTCAGGAACAACGATCGCATCCTCGTAACCCTCGGTGGGTGCTTTGACCAATTTCGCCATAGTACGATTATCGGCCATCGTAACAATGGGAGGATTGAAAGTTTCTTGATTGTTATTTGGTTTCTCAAGATTTGGTGATTCAACAGAAGTTTGTCGGACTTGTGGTTGTCGACGTTTACGGGCTTGAGAACGAGTGCGCATGCACAAAATAGAAATATAAAAAGAAAATTTACACTAATTTTTTTTTTGGTTTTTTCAATGATTTATTCACAATGTATTTTAACGGACAATGAGGTAGGACAACTTCAACCAAATAATCTACTTACTTCATGGTAGCTCTCAAAAAGATAAACGCACAGGTGAGCGGAGGAGTAGGAATAGCGCGAAGCTTATTTCTCCTTTCGGGTCGTAGTTCCTCGGAACAACCCTCCTTATACCCACTTTTTAGTTTGTTAATCAAATCGAGGTGAGCCGTACGTCGTAAGAGACACAAATGGCAAGTTTTTAAATCTTTTGTTCGATTTGGGAACCAACAAGTTCACCAAAATTTATTATGATAATACTTTAGTGAAAGTATTATATGATTGATGAATTTTATTTCTTGATTAAGACAATGTTTTTATATTTTTTATGGACAATGTTTTTATATTTTTGGTTTTTTCTTTGGTTTTTATCTGATAATTATACTAACAAAAGAAAATGAAAAATATTTTTGTATTTTTTATATGTTTTTTTATAAAAGAAAATATTCACAGATTCAAACACAGATTGTCAAACGTAACGATAATCGTTTTCACAGCCTCCCCGGCAGCGGCGCCAAAAATTGATCCGTCCAAACTACACCTTAAAATATATATGATATATAATAAAATATAAAATATATAGTAAGAATAGTCTAGAAACAGAATCAATAAAACCGAGAAGTAGTATAGAATGTTCCCGGGTCGTTTATCCCCAACGAGGCTGTACTGGAAAATCGATACAGTCGGAGATTTGAGTTTAGAAGAGAGAAAGATTAAGAGTGCAGGAAGTTAAATTAAGCAATAATAACCAAAACCGATTAAAGAAAAACCTAAAAATTAAGAAATTAAGCTAGGAAAACGAGATCACATCCCGAACTTAGGGGGAAAATTTAATTTTGGGTTGGGGGGAGACCCTAATTCTCAAAAATTAAACCCTACGAAGAAATTTTCACTTCTAAACTACTCTAGGGAACAAATAACGAAGAATGAAAAAGACTAGACCGAAAACGGAGTTCGTTTGACCCAAAAACGAGTCAAGACAAAAACCCGCACCCGGACCCGTTCTTTAAAAATCAAAAAGTTACAAAAATGACCCTACGAAAATTTTTAAATTTTTCCTACAAACTATATGACAAAATAAAATTTTCTAAAAAAGAAAAATATTTTTTTGATAATTTTTGTATTTTTTATGAATTTTTAAAACTTTTAACTAAATTAAATTGTAAAAAATACTAAATGACTTCGAAAAATTCTGAAATTTTTACTAAAAATACTAGGGACTATAACAATCCTATGAAAAATAAGAACAAAAAGTTTGCTTAATAAATAAGCCCGGAATAAGCTGTTGGCAGCTTATTAGCTTATAAGCCCAAAACAACCTTAAATACCAAGGCCCTTGGGACTCTAACAGAAAAGTCCCAAGGGCGCAGCGGTATGAGGTGTG
Organism: Tanacetum coccineum; assembly: GCA_026074375.1. Taxonomy (NCBI): domain Eukaryota; kingdom Viridiplantae; phylum Streptophyta; class Magnoliopsida; order Asterales; family Asteraceae; genus Tanacetum; species Tanacetum coccineum. Next base: position 7,499 of record BQNB010019462.1, on the reverse strand, counting down.
TTATAAAAGGGGGAATGTATCGAGGGGTACCGGGTTCGAGTCTTGCTCACCCAGTCCCCTTGTCTTTCCCTCTTTTTTTTTGGAAAAACTTTGTGAAGCAAAGTTGTTAAGCTCGTGGGGCTTAACAACTTTGTCAACTACTTCTACAACTTTTTACGAAAAGCTGTGAATAAACTTAAAAATAAGTTTAAAGTCGACTGTTTAGCTTAAAGGGCTTAAAAGCTAAAATGGCTTAAGTCATTTGGGACATGTGGTCGCTAAACTAGACAAATAAGTTTATAAATATAAAGGGGGCCTAAACTAACCTATATAAGCACTAAAAAGCTAGAAACTAAAACTAAATAAGCTTAAAGAAGAGCTTATATGACAAAAAGCTTAAGATACTAAGAACTTATTTTTTTGGTTTTCTAACTGAATAAGCTAACTAATAAGCTCAAATAAGCTTCAACCTAACCTAATAAGCTACAATAAGCATAATGCAAGTAAAATCACAGACACAATAAGCACACAAATGCTTATTCAGCTTATTGGCCAAAAACAAAGGTTTTTGGCCAAAACTGCTAATAAGCTAAAATAAGCTAAAATTAAGCTGGGAAAAGCCAAAAGGGGCTTAACCAAGCTTAATAAGCTATAAGCAACACAATTAAGCTAAAAAGAAAGACAAATAAGCTGTGAAACAGTGAATAAGCAAAAAGGCTAAAAACTTAAAAACTGCAGCCTCAAACAGCTTTTTCAATGCTTAAAAAATAGCTTGAAGATGGAAATTTCAAGGCCTGTGGCTTATGCCATAGTAAAGAGTGGCTAAAAATCTTTCTAAATCAGCAAACCAAAAGAATTTTGAAATACTAATAAGCCCTTAGATAAGCTTGGAAAAAGCACTCTTGTGCTTAATGCCTTCTGTGTAAAACAGCAGACACTAAGTGAAAAAGGCTTTTTTAAGCTTAAAAATAAGTGCTTATTTGAGTTCCACAAAGCTCAAAGCTTGGTTTTCTAAAAAGTAGGCTTGAAATGCTTTATGAAAATGCTTTTTGTTTTTATTTTGAAACAAAAATAAGCTATGAAAAAGCTTATTGAAACAGCTGCTTGTGCACCAGGACAACACTTAAGCAAAATTTGTGCCTATTAGACCTTGCACATTGGGTCAAAACAAACAAACCAAATAGTCCAACCACTCTTAAAATACTCAAATTGAGAATGGAACAATTGCATTGTGCACCAACTTTTTGACTTTTAAAAACTACAAAAGCTTGCTGAATTTGTTAGGTGAAAAAGGGCTTTTGGATTTTTAAAACTGTTACTAAAAGACTTGGTGATTTTTGACTCAACAAAGTCAAAAGACCAAAGGGTTGTTATAGCTTGTTTTTAACACACAAAATACACACTTTTTTGAACCTAAAACTCAAAATCCAAGTGCTTATGAATATAAGCACTTGTGGTTTTTTTTAAAGTCATAGTTAAAAAGGATAGTTTAGAAAACTTTAGGAAATCAATTTTGAAGCTTTAAAACTTTTGAAAATAGCTTAAAACAAGCTTAAAACTTAAGCTTAAGCTAGCATGATGACCTCAACCCAATCACAACACCATTTTGACCCGTTTTGAGTGTTGACCCAAACACCCCTTTAAATTCTGTCAAATGGCTTTTAACACTTTAAAAGGTGAATTAAGCTAGGAAACTTGCAAACAGTAAGCCAAATAAGCTCAAAATGCATAAATAAGCAGAAATCAACAAGAATTAAGCACTGAAATAAGCTGAGAATAAGCTAATGCCAAAAATGACTTAAAAATGGAAAAAGAGAACTTACAAGGCCCTTTGCTCTAAACAAGGGCAAATAAGCTGTCAAAAGCTTAATCTACAAGCTCCAGCTTATTGAAAATAAGCTGGTAATGTCCATAAGCCCTTCCAAATTTGGCTTATCATCCAATTCAATAAGCTGTGGTAAATTGAGTGAAATTTTCAAGTATGAGTCCAATTTTTTCTTAGCTCTTTGACTTGTTAAGTGAGTTTAGCTTATCAATAAGCTGTTTAGAGAGTTTTTTAGTACATAAGAAGGAAATTTAAGCACTTGAATGGTAACAATTTAAAACGGGTAGAAATTCTTAAAAACTCCAATACTTCATTAATTGATAAAAAGGGTACAAAGAACTTTAAATAAGCTGTAAATAAGCCTAAACAAACATAAATTTTGCTGAATTTAAAATTAATTAACTAAATAATCTACTACTCTCTTTCAACCATCACTAAGACCCTATTTATACTATAAGCTATGTCTTCAGCTTCTTCTTCTTGTGTTTCTTTTGTGAGAGACTTCGATGAGTAAATCCAAGCCATCCATAGTCCTTGTGCTTCTTTTAAAACCATCTTAGCCATTGGTTCGGCTACTTTTATGGGGAATTGGGAGATTGCCAACATGGCAAGGCTTCTCTTTTGGTGGGAAAGTTAGTGGAGGAGGGGGGAAGTGATTACCCATGGTGGTGGTGATAGTTTACAGGGTAAAAACGGGGTTGTAAACCCGTGAGTTGTTTTTGGGGGGAAAACAATGGCGGGAAAAACTGTTTGAGTATAACAGGCAACAAGTTTTAGGGTTTTGCCACTTTTGGCCCCTCAAGGTGTTATGCTTGATTGCATCCATGGTCCTTGTGTTGTTATAACTTTTGGGGACTTGGCAAATTAAGTCCCCAAGAGTTATAACAACAATTGCATCACTCGTCCTTATGGCTATAAGTTAGGAGAGTTGGCAGAATTGCCCCTTGGGGTATCACTTTTCCTTATTGACAGTTTGGCCCTTCTCTTCTTTTCCCTTGATTTCTTGTATAAATATAAGTTTAGGGATTTACAAGTTCAGTCCCTAAACTTATATTTCTTTGACTTTTGGCCTCGGGGTTGACTTGGGTTGACTTTGACTTTGACCAGTTGACTTTTCTGTTGACTTTTTGACTTGATTGACTTTTCGGCTTCGATTTGGCTTTGTCTTTCACAGTCTTTTCCATTCCGAGTCCGGTTTTGTCGTTTTGGCTTTGTTTTTCGTCCTTTTCTTAAATATTCGTTCCTGCACAATACAATTAGCAAAACAAGCATATATTTGGCATTTTAAGTCCGTTTTTGGTTATTTTAGCTCGTTTTTAAATGTAAAAGGTATGTGTAATTAAGCACATACCAAAGTTCATATTATATTATCCTTACTTTTGGCAACTTTCTAAAAATAGAAACTTATGGAAAATGTTGTGATATTGTTAGTGCGTCAAAGTGAAATGTTTTGCGTCGCACTTGGAGATTGTAGTATATGATTGTATATACGTAATAGTGATATATATATAGATGCAAGTATGCATTATATGAATTATTATACTTTTAGTCATGTACCGCTATATATGTATTATATAGGTCGTGGTTGAGACGTGAAGTTATTTGCGCTTGTTGATTTTATTGAATTGGAATCTTTTGCTTAAAGGTGAGTTCATAGTCTTGCATTTTAAATCATTTAATTGTTTTATAAACCCGCGAGGGGGGTTCATGTTTGTTTTATAAAATCGAACACATATGATTTTATGTATGTTAGACCTGATTATGAAATTGTTTCCGCATAAGTAGCTATTGTCGAAGTCCCTTATTTCATGAACCGTTATTTGCTTTGCGAGGTGAACGCTAATGCATTAAATAGATCTATTGGGTTTGACAACCCCGTTCAGGGTATGAGTCCTTGTGAACACCCTGTCAAACGAAAGTTTTATAGTTAGAAGTAGTAGGTATATGACAATAATACCTTATTCTAGGGCAAATTGGCATATGAAAAGATATATGTTTGTTAACGTTCCGTGTCATGAGCTTAATGCATGAAATAAAAGAGATGTTATACATTGTATTCGTTGCAATCTTTTCCCGAGAACTAATTACGTTTTCAAAGATTATTTCTTATGGATTATTTTAAACTCTATGAATTTTACTCAATAATTTTGTTGACGTTTTAAACTTATTTTATCCTAGGTAACCAAGGATGAAGGCAACGATGGCGTGGAGGTGTCGTACGTATAATGATTTGGTGAAAGACTACTTATGTGTTCTTTGTCTTTCAAAAACAATATCTTAATGTGCTTTAAAACAATGTCTTAAATTTGAAATAATTGTTTTTCAAATGTTGTATGGTTTTGGTTACGATTCTTGTGGGACCTAAACGTACTTCTCTCTGATTAATAATGGAACACATGTTTGTAAAACGTCTCATTTGGGTAGTTTTCTATTATCTTGTTGTATTATACTATTTAGTAACACCCAATTGCAATTTCCGCTACGCAATCCAAAAATATGGGTGTTACAGTGATAAACAGACACATGCAAGTCTTCAACCAAATCTTATTGAGCATATTTGCCAACGAAATAAACAACATCAGCACGAATATAAGTTTATTAATAATTTCATGTATTTTTTAATTTTTGTATTCTTTTAAAATTTTTGTATTGTTTTCTTTCATTTCATATGCTCTTTTCATTTTCGTATTGTACTTTTGATGCGGTGTCATTTTATACACTATTTTGGGGTCCTTTAACCCCTTAAATCATGCAAATATGCCCAGATTATGTGCTTAATCATTTGTTTTTAGGTTTTTAGCACTTAGATGGCATTTGGAGGAAATACACGTGACTTAGGCTTATTTGGAGAAGAAACGGACAAGACTACAACTCTACATCTAGAACCATGAAGAATTATTCACTCAGATCCTGAAGACGGCGTCGCAACCATAAAGCGACGGCGTCATGACATTCATGGTGACGGCGTCAAAGATTTAGCGACAGCGTCAGGACGTGGCCGACTTAAAGTGGATCTAGAACCATCTACTTGGCAACGGCATCAGATGTACAAAGAGACGCCGTCGCAGCGATATCTTTATAAATATAAAATCGATTTTAAGGTTTCAAAAGTGTAACTTTATATAACTTTAGGGAGACAAACCCTAGCCTTTGTATCAGCTTCATAGGTCATTTTTAGGGCCTAGAAACCCTATTGTACTACCTTGGACCCATGTTTTAATTCAAGTAAGGTTATTTATCATTCGTCATTCAATATGTCTATATGTTGTGTGATTGATTTATCTTCTTGCTTTTATTATAACATTCTTCATACTACCTTACCCCCTTATATGGTTGATCCCTATTAAGGTATTTCACACGCATTTAATATACTATTTGGGGCCTTGTAATAGTCTTTATACTACCTTACTTGTGCGTTGCCCTAACAAAATATTAAGTAGATGGCAGGTTCGCGTAATCCGTTCATGACCTAGGAAATACTTGCACAGATCATCACAAGTGTAACAAGGTAGTAGAATTAGGAGAAGCAATCTGATTAGCAATGCATAATTAAGTAAATACATTTAATTATCATAAAGTTATCACCAGTAGATTAGAAATTAGTTTAGATAATAGTTAAACAAACCAACCTCTCAAACCATAGATTTACTTGCTTTTATAAATATAGAATACAAAAATAATCTTCTCTCAACCTCTAGAATTTTGTTAGACCGTGATCAAGCCTTCCCAACCTATTCCCCTAGAGAACGATAACAACCCCCGAGTCTTACCTATACTACTACTACAACAGTTAGGTACTCTGCCTAAGGAGTTGTAAAACTTCGTATAGAAGTCCTACGACGACCGCATCAAGTTTCTGGCGCTGTTGCTGGGGAACAATTAGGTTTTGATCATAGTTTAACTTAGTTCTACTCACTTGAATCCTTTTAAGTGAGACTTTAATTTCGTATACTAGCTTTCTCGTAGTCTATCTTTTCTTTATGTTAATTGTTTCGTAACCCATTCTCGTCAACCACCATTGAGACGAGAATCCTATCTGTACTCTTGGAGACTACTCCAATCCTAGCCATGAGGGCTATAGAAATACCATCAAGCTCTCCGTAGGGAACAATGTGGTACCTCTTCAATCTGACACCATCCAGTTATTGCAAAACAGATGCTCATTCCATGGACTTTAGTTCGAGGATCTAAACCAACACCTCAAGGATTTATTAAGACTTGTGGACTCACTTGACCTTGATGGGCGCGCCTGCATTTATTTTAATTTTCCCTTCGCGATCAATCTAGTAATTGGCTTGAACGTCTTCCAGCAGGATCCATCACCACATGGGAGGATCTTACTACTTGTTTCCTTGCTCAATTTTTTCCACCAGGAAGGACTGCAAAACTCCGCAATAATATCCTGATGTTCCAACAACATCATGGAGAATCTCTATCTGAAGCATGGACTCATTTCAAGGACTTACTCCAAAAAATCCCTCATCATGGCATCGACCTTTGGCTCTAAGTCCAAATCTTTTATGACCATGTCAATCCCGTCACAAGATGAACCATTAACTAATCGTCCGGTGGTAAGCTTCGTGACAAAAACGCCAAAGAATCTTAGCCATTATTAGAGGACCACGCCCTCTATGACAACAAAAGTTGGAACGACCCAAGGGATTTCTCTAAGCCAGTCAAGGCAATCACTTTGCCTCAAGATGTCCCATGTACATCCGACCGCTGTCTAATCGAGCTCGAAAATCAAGTCTAATTCTTGATGGAAGCTCATCTTGATATGACGCAACATACTCAAGTATACAAAATCACTACCGCATATGAGATCTGTAGTGGTCCCCACGACACTCAGTATTGCATGGAAGATCCTGAACAAAACTTTATTGAATATGCATCCTCACATACCGACGAAGCGGTAGGTAAGTAGTACACTTTTAAGCCCGAGCAAAAAAATTTTGGTGATACCTACAATCCATCATGGAAAAGTCACCCAAACCTTAGGTGGAAACAATCCCAAAATTCCTAAAATAATTTTTCAAAGCCACTGTTGACATCAAATAATGTCTATTTTATAGCATCATTTATCCCATGTTATTAACCCATTTTGTATAGTTATTTCAAAGAATTGTTACTTAATCGTTTATATTTAAGAATTACAATAATTATGGAGTAATTGGTAAAAGTTAGCAAAAGGCGTGCATTCTGGAGCTTAAATGAAGATATTTTGAAGATTACTATTCTGAAGACCAATACGCCGTATCCATCAAGGAAGATACGGCGTATCCGTGCCTGCACTCACCAAAGACCACTCAGAAATAAAGATCAATACACCGTATCCAGAGGCCTTAATACGCCGTATTCAAGATATGGAATCAATATAATATTTTAGAAGATATCAAGCGTGGTCCCTACTCCAAGAAATCTACCAATACGTTGTATCCAACTCTTGGATACGCCGTATCCAATTCACTTCCAGCCCCTATATATACAAAACTCAAAAATGAGTTTTAATTGTGCTAAATCATATTCTCGATACCTAAACCACAAAAGTCAATTTTCAGAGGAGAAATAAAGCAGAAAAGGTCGAGCAACGTATTCAATTCCATATAAGACAACGTGTAATTCCATATACTTTAGTAATCATTTAGTTTTTGGTATCATTCGTTAACTCGGTTAGTTTACCTTGGGTAAATAATTA
>BQNB010019461.1:0-66805 GCA_026074375.1 Tanacetum coccineum | reverse complement strand
AATAAATCGGGTGGTATTCGTTCAATTGCGGGTCTTCAATTCGGTTTAATTTTATATCCTTTTTTAATACCTTAGTGTAGCTTAGTATAAAAATATTTTGCTTTGTTTATTTGATCATTATGAGTAGCGAGTAGTTTAATTAGTGCTTGCTTAGCGAAAGTTTGAATTGTGAATTAAGTGTGGATTTGAAAAAGGTTTAATTGATTAATAATTTTGAATTATTTAGATTTGTGGTTTAAATATTTTTAATGGCAAAATCCGAAAAAAATAGTTAAACTACACATCTATAATTAATATCTTTTTAAGAGATTTTTGTCAATATAAGCCAACGTTGTGAGATAATTATTTTTTCTAAGGAAATTGATTCGTTAATAAACTTAAATTCACACTTAATGAACTTTTCACACCACTTAGCAAGCATTTGCATCTTTATAATCTTTTAGCTCATTTTAGTATAATTCTCGTAGCTTAATTGTTTTAGTATAATTTTCTTAACTTAATGAACTTTTCACATCACTTAGCAAGCATTTGCATCTTTATAATCTTTTAGATCATTTTAGTATAATTCTCATAGCTTAATTGTTTTAGTATAATTTTCTTAGAAGTTTTTAAAACCAAAAGCCTTAAAAGATAATCAAGCATTATTCTTCGAAAACATAATCGTGATTTGTTCAATTCAAACCTCGTTGGGACTTCGACTCCGGAAAGATTGATTATTGTTTGTCCTCAAGCAATTTTTACATCCTACGGGAACTTCTTATATATACTATTACTCGACAAGCACGTTTCGTGCGGATCAGTTTTTGGCGCCGTTGCCGGGGAGGTTTTGTTAAGATCATCACGTTTTGTTTCGCGGTTGTCGCCTTGAAGATCCTTTCTCTTTTGAAAGTTTAATTTCGTTCTTATATAAATAAAAATCCAAAAATATTTTCTATTTCTATTTTATTTTCTTTTATAAAAAAATTGAAAAATACCAAAAATATTTTTATTTAATTCTATTTTTTATAAAAATAAAAATAATAAAAAATAAAATAAATAATATATTTTCCATTTCTATTTTATTTTTTCTTTTTCTTTTATAAATAAATATAAAAATGGGGATTATAAAGATTTACAAAGATTTTCTAAAACTTATGAAACACCAAATTTCTCCGTTTTACTTTTGGTACATAAGCGTGCAATCTTCTTCGAACCAGATTGAGTTACATTTTCCCAATCCTGAGAAGAGTTTACAATTTAGTCAAGTAGAAGAATCTGAGTCCGATAATCTTTTTCATGATTGTATTCAAGGAGAGGACGAGAACGTTGAAGACGTCCAAATGGCCGATCATTTGAGACTGATGGAAGAGCTACTCCGAATACCTATCTTATGTATTGAAGATGATATCGTTGTTCCAGCCGTTCTAGCAGATCAATTTGAATTAAAACCCGAGTTACTTGATTTCGTAAGTAACAATTCTTTCTTTGGTTTTGAAAATGATGATCCTCATTCACACATCAGGAGATTTTACCAAATAACCCGAACTCTAAGACTAAACCAAGTGCCTGATGATGTGGTGAAGTTGATCTTATTCCCGTTTTCTCTTAAAGGAGCGGCCGAAAAATGGCTTGAGAATGAACCTCCTTGTTCCATTACGACTTGGGATGATTTATTATCAAAATTCTTGAATCGATTTTTCCCTCATTCTAAAACAAGAGAATTCAGAAAAGAAATCACGAACTTTCAACAAGTTTTCGGTGAGACTTTTACTGAAGCTTGGGAAAGATTCAAAGATTTATTAAGAAAATGTCCTCATCACAGATTCTCTCTCCTTCACCAAATTGATTTTTTCTATAACGGGTTGTGTCAATCTGATCAAGATTCTCTCAATACCGCAGCGGGTGGAAATCTAATGACAAGAAATACTCAAGATGCCTTAACCATTATTGAGAATAAAGCCAGAGTTCGAACTTGTAGAAATAAATCTCAAGTTTCGAGTAGTGGTGGTACCTCAACTCAAATTAATGCCATTACCGCTCTTACTAAACAAGTCGAAGCTCTTGAGTATCATTTTGTTAGCATGCGAGAAACTCATGACCAAAATCAAGAAGCAGCGGTTCAATTAATGCAAAATCAAATGGGTCAAATGGCAGATTTTCAAGAAAGACCATTAGGTGAGTTCCCGAGCAACACCAGAACAAACTCTCCTGCTGAGCTTAAAGTGATTAATAGTACTGATGGCTTGACATTGGATGGATCTTTTCTTTCTCATTCTAATTTTCTCGAAAAGGATCAAGAACCGGAGACCATAACGAAAGTGGTAGGAATTGCTAGCTCTAAGAGCACACCACTTGTCCCACCTCCAGAAACTCCAGCATTGTCTACACCAAAACCTAAGGAAGACCCAATGCCTAATCCTTATCAGCCACCGATTCCATATCCATGTCGGCTTCAAGAAGAAAATTTTCAAGCTTTAGAGAATTCTACGGGACGTGTTGGACATTTTATTTATAGGATTGATATTGTTGATTCTTTGTGCAATAAATTACCTATTTAAAACAATTCTTTGAGTGGCAATCCCACTCCTTCTTCTTATTCTGTGGTCGAGTCTCTCTCCCCTCTTTATACTCCCTTCAGGGATATTGACTTACTCTTGGAGGAGATCGACGCATTTCTTTCTCTAGATGACTCGATACCACCGGGTATTGATAATGGCATCTATGACTCGGAGGGAGATATTCTTTTTCTAGAAGAATTATTACACGATGAAATCCCAAGAGATCTCCCTCCTAAAGAGCTTAAAGATGATGAACCTAGCACGACTAAGTCTTTAGTCGAAAAACTTCTTGAAATTGATAATGAAGTTTATGATTCTGAGAGAGATATCCTTTTTCTTGAAAATTTATTAAAGGATGATCATTCAAAAGCCGATAAGTCAGAGATCTATACTCTTATAGGGGAACCACCCGATAACTTTTTAATGGAGGACGAGGAAATAAAATTACATCCTTTTAAGGATATTGATGACTCCGTTCCAATCCCAAGGGTATCCGTGACACCCCTGGATTCTCTTGACTCTTTCTTTGATTCGTATGATACATCATACACTAATCCATTTGAGCTCGATTCTGAATACACTTTGAATTATGATAATCCGATTTTTAATATTTAGAACGAGCATTGTGATGAGCACGAAACAGAGACCATAATGAATGAGGTACTCAGTACCATTCAATTCCCACCTCTGTTTGAAGAATTAGCCCTTGATAAGTCTATGCAAGACATAATTCTTCACGAAATTCATCATGGCATGGTTAATTCTTCTTGCTTATCATTCTATCTTGACCTATTTTCTCCTGTGGATAATTTTGAATCCCTCTCATCTGATTTATTCAAGTTACGTGACCAAAATGTAGTTTTCGATCCTGGAATCTTCTTTATCAATGGAGTTTTCTCTTTTATAAGAAAATTTCCACATTTTTTGAGTGATAATTTCTTGATAAATAAATGTCATATCTTAAGAGAAATTTCATTGATGATCGAATCTTCGGTCAGTTTTCACCCCTCTATCCCCCATGAACAAATTAATTCAGGGGGGAGTCAAACTAGTGACTCATTAATAAACAAGCGCTTCATGGGTGGCAACCCATGCTTATCCTAATAATTTTATTATATTAGTATACTTAGTAGTTTTTATAATTAGTGTGGGGGAGTGCTTCTCTCCTTTTTTGTGTTTTGTGGGTGCTCGTTTTTGCTTGCAGGATTCCTTAAGATCGTGAAGACCCGTGCTTGTTTTCAATCCTCCAATCACCCGATCTTCGATCTTTTGCTTATTTTGTAATCATCAATCTTGATCATGTATATTTATTATGTTTCCCCTTTTCACACATGGGATTTTTTGCATTTGCCTTTTTCGTTCCTAAGTGTGGGGGTAATACCTGACATTTTTGAACATTGAGGCCAATGTTCGATTTTAAGTGTGGAGGGGATTTCTGTCGAAATTGATCATACCTCTTGCCTTGTTGTGTCCCTCTTAACCCCGTTTTAACCAAAGTTTTTGCTTTATTTGGTTAAAATAATTGATGAAAAAGTTATAAAAATGTTAGAAATAAGTAGGCCCATAGAACTAGGTAGCTTTTGACTTGACAGGTGGTTTTAAACTCTAGCTTTCCCCTTAGCTTTCGAGACTAAGCGATTTGCTTAACTTTAAAATTTTACAAAGAAAGAAGATGATAGAGTGAATATAAGTTAGATGATAGCGTGGAGTACTTGGATCTCTTTAGAGCACATAGAGGTTATTGTGGCTTTTGCTCCACCAGCTAATAACCGTTATATAACTGTTAAATAATTAAAGCTACTTTGGGTTTGTGCGATTCCAAGTATAATCATCCCTTCATATAAGATTGCCTACATAGTGAAAGGGTTTATTTTAAACGGGGTTAAAAAACACACATCGAGGTTTTATCAGTGTTGTAGGGAAATAGGCTACCGGGTCTTGTCAGTTAGGAAGCCCGATGTCTTGGTAGTTAAAAGACCACATGACTTGAAATTTACCTTAAAAAAATAATAATAATGTGCTAAACCGAAGCCGAAATAAGACCACTACATCTTGTCGGTTAGGACGCCCGATGTTGCAGTTGTTTAAAGGGTGGAGGTAATAAAAATAATAATAAGAACTGTGGGCTGATAAAAGTTTACTGTCTCTGGTCGGTTCACTCCCGATGTGACAGACTTCAAAAGAAGGCCTATAGTAATAATAATCCAAGACTGATAAAAGTTTGTTGCATCTTGTCAGTTAGGATGCCCGATGTTGCAGCCTTTAAAAAGGTCGAGGAAATTTCAGAGGTCGAAATAAGACTACTGGCTCTGTCGGTTAGGATGCCCGATGTGTCAGTTTTTTAAAAGACCGAAGGCTAATATTGTTGCATTAATAATAATAATAAAGCCAAATTTTTACTCCGGGGTTATCTAGATAAAACCTCCGTCTCTGCACTCGTAGTTGAGTTGTTTCGGATGAAATAAAAAGGATAACCCCTAAATCATGCGAAATTAGAACCTTAATGTGGACCTTATTCTCACCATATCGTCTGTTTAGGAAAGGATTTCAAACTAATTATGGTACAAACCGGGCACCTTTATGATAATAAGGACATAATTTATATGTAACCAATAACAATAATAAAATCCTTAGAGGATTTAGCAATAAGGGAGAGAAAAGTGGCTAATGCGTACACAATTAGCATTTATGAGTAGTGTTAGCATCTAATCTTATATTTGGTTGTGATTTTGTTTTAAGCTTAGTTTGGGGATTGTAAAAAGTCAAGGATGATGAATGATAGTAGTTTTATATACTTGTAAAATATACTATAATACTTCAAAGAGCAATTAAGAAAATTACCAAGTTACCCTCGATAAAATTCACTCTTAAAAATATATATAATATAATATATAATACGTATATTCAACCGGGCAAATATGATCACCCGGGTCGTTTTCCCAACGACTAGTGAAATTGAAACCTTGTTTAAGCTTGGATTCTGATTTGAATAAGCAAATGGATGATTTGATAATCTAAAACAACAAGTAAATTTGAGCAATTATTTTTTTTAAGAATTAAAAACTATTTAATTCTAATTAAATCCTAAAAATAAAAAAAAATAGAAATTAATTGAAATTATATTTTTCCTAAGTAAAATAAGTAAAAAGAAAATTTTAGAAAAAGAAATTACTATTTTTGGCTTTTTAGGTTAAAAGATATGATTTTTCTAATATTTAAACTACTTAAAAACTGTAAAAATAATAAAATCATTAAAAATAGAATCCTAAAAATTTTATAAAAATTACACTAAATAAAGAAAGTGTGCAGAAATTTTATAAAAATAAAAGCCCTAATTTTTACTTTATTAATAAAGACTAATTAAACTAATTAAAACTAAACCTAATTTATTAATTAAAATAAAAGAAAAGTGACAATGACTAACTATGCAACTAAAGAAACTTAGAAAATTACACTTTCAGCCCCTGAGAGCCCAGCCCGACTACAAGGCTAGTCCTTTTAAGCACTTGAGAATTTAAAACTGCTTATTACTAAAAACTTAAAAGAGCAAAGTTGTAAAACAAGCTGGTGGGAGTAACTTTAACAAAAGCACTTTGGTATGAAAAGCACTAATAAGCTCATAAAAAGCTTATCAAGTAGCTGTTTACAGAAACTAGCTACTTCCTTTGATTTTTACTAATTAAGCTCTAAAAAACTTATTTTAAGCTCAAAATAAAAAAGGAAAGGAGTTTTAATGAGCTTATGAAATGCTTAATCTATAAATGCAAAGAAATCTAAGCTAGAAGTACTTTTAAGCAACTGAAATTGATCTTGAATCAAGCAAACTCATGAAATAAGCCATTTAGCACAAAAATCAATTAAGCTAAAATTCTTAAAAAGCTACACTAGACTATAAGCTTAAAGGAACTTATTAAACTACTTATTAGCTATCTAATTAAGCCATAAAAACTAGTATATTAAGCTAAAATTAGCAAATTAAGAATCTACTTAAGTGACCTACTGTTTTTGGCTGTTTAAGCTACTTTCAAACAACTTTGTACTATAGTAAACTTAATTGGAAATGAAAAATAAGCCTTAAACTAAGATGAGCTATATCTAAACTATGAAATTTAAAAAGATTAGATCCTAATTCCTACAACTGATGGCTTAAATTAAATCTAAAAGCAGCTTATTTACTCAATTTATGCTGAGTAAACTAATCAGTTTTCACTGACTCTTTTTAGTGAATTTAACAGCTTAAGCAATCTAGAAAATAAGCTCAAAAAGCTGAATCAGAAGCTAAATCTTTGCCTACTTATCAATCAACTAATAAGAAATGAAATTAAGAAAGAAAATCAGATACTACAACTTTTGAAAATTCAAAATTAAGAAACTAATCCTATTCCTACTGTTTTTGGTTTTTTTTGGCCTTTTAGAAACTTTTAAGCTAGATTATACCTAGGATTATAAGCAGAGAAATCAAAAATAAATCCTATTCTATATTAAGCCATGCCTATAATATAACCTACTTGAATTTAAGAACCTAAGACCTAAGCTAGCTACCCTAAAAGTTGAAACAAAAGTGATAGCAGGAACTGATAAGTTCCTGCTGATGCACTTTGCAAAATGCAAAAGCAACTAGTGCAGGTGACCTTGTGGTCTCTACTGCACTAAACACACTCTCTTTGAGTGTTCAAACTTAAAACAAGCAAGGGTTAAGCCTTGGAAGGCTTAATTCAAAATTCACAAGCAAAAAGTAAGTAACAAACTGCCCTGGTGTAAAAACAAAGATAATAAGCCATAACTTTTGAAAATTAGCAAACTAACCTTTAAAAACTCTTAAACTACTGATTTTAAATGAAAACTCAAATTACTAAAGCAAATTGCATTCCCTAATTTGACTTTTTGAGGTCAAAAGTACTTAAACCAAACACTCCTTTACTGGCAGACAGATTTGAGAAAACTTATTAAATTGAAATCTACTTATTAAAACTACAAAACCAGATAACTAGGAGCTTATAACAACTGGATTAAACACAATTTAACAACTGATTAAGCTAGAATCTATGATCTAAGATATTATACTACTATTTTTGGATTTTTTATAGATTTTATTGACAGAATTGAAAACTAAGATCTATGACCTTTTAAGCAAAAACAGATTCAAGTTAATGACTATTAAGCAAAAATATGATAACTAAAAGTACAAATAAGCAGACACAATAAGCAAATAAGCAATTAAGAGTATATTATGACTAGTTAAGCTAAATTATGAAAATTCAAAGAAAATTTTAAGAGGAAACTTACATTGACTTCTAGCTAAACAAGAAGTTCCAATTATGGCAGCTACAAGCTCCCTAGCTTATTAATAAGCTAGGGTATAAGTCCATGGGGATCCTTCCTTTATAGATCCCCCTTCCATAAGCTAATAATCCAAAATGCAAAGGTAATTAAGGTTTTTAAAGCTGATTATTGAAATTACGGTATGATTAAGACTAGTTGAGCTCTATCATGGGCTTATAGACTCATGAGAGCTGAATTAGACTTATAAAAGCTTATTGAGGTTTTATGAGTAAAAGTGAGGAAAATTTAGAATGGAAATGAGAGCTTATGACAATTTAAAACTAACTTTTATTAATAAAAACTGAATTACATTACTCTTAAAAGGAAATTACAACTGATTAAAATGAAATTACAATAAGCAAAAATTAAGCTATTTAAAAAAACTAGAAAAGAAAGATGTGGTTGTGTGTGATAGTGAGGGCTTTATATAGCCACTGATGAAGCTTTTAGTCCCTCTTGCCTTGCTCTACACTTCTTTCAATCATCACCACACGATTTTCCCAATCATTGGATCTTCATTATGGTTCGTTGGATCACAAGGTAGTCACACGGATTGCCAAGCTGGCAATCCTTGATGTGACACCTTGTGCTACTTATGTGAGTGAAAATAGAGTAAATCCCACTTCTCCCTTGTGCTTCTTCATGTGTGACGTGTCCTTTTGATTGAGTGAGCTAATGAGGGCTTGTGATATGACTAATCTCTCCCTTCTATCTTGCTTAGGAGCTCAAGAATTGACCACTTTGTCCCTTGATTTTGAAAAGCCCCTTGTTTTGACTGTGGTAAAATATGAAAATGATGATGAATAGTGCTCGTGTGTTCTTGGCGCCAAAATCTTTGTTTTAACTGAATAGGGTAATATTCGGTTTGAACTTTGGGCTATATGCAAATGTGGTCCTTGTCTTTTATTTATCAAAAGTGTAGTGTTAAACTACTTTTGAAATTTGCAGTTCTGGCCCTTGTGGTTTATTGAAAAGAGAATTGGGCCTAAGGTTTGGGCTTATGGGCTAGGCATTAGATCCGGATATGGTGTGTTAAGGTATTTCAGGCCCATTAAGAGGTTTTGAGGCCCAATAAGGTGTAAGGGACCATTTTTGGACATTTCTGAAAATTGAGGGACAAAAATGAATTATTCTTGGTTTTGTCATTTTGTGTTTGACCAAGTTTGACCATTGTTGACTGGATTTGACTGGGTTTGACTTCCTTTTGACTGCAGCTTGACTTTTTCTTGGCTTTGCTTCCGGCTTTTGTTCACTCTTCCGTTCTCGTGTCCGTGCTTTCCCGTTTTTGATGGTTTTCTTGTGATTTTTGTCTTATCCGTACCTGCACACACAAAACATAAATACAAGCATATTTTTGCCATTTTTGATCCGTTTTGGGTTTAATTTGGTTATTTTAGGTACAAACGGATATGTGTATTCTACACTTATCAAAATTCCCCAAACTAAACGATTGTGTGTCCTCACGCAATATCACATGCCTTATAACCAAATACCTTAAAAATTCCCCAAACTAAACCTTTGAAAAGTAGCAAAGATTTTTGTTGAGAGAGTTAAGAGATCACAAGTTATAAAACACCCGATTTCCCATTTTTAAAGATTTTTCTCTTTTTATGATTTTTCTTGATAATTAACTACCTAACTACAACTTATTTGTGTATTGAACATAATATAATTGTTTTTCATTTTACCTCATTGGTAACTTTTTTTCGGATTATAGAACAAAATGCACAATTAGTGTAAAAAAGATACTTTCATCCCGATTTTTCCACTTTCTTCCCATGTTAGCTTAAAAACAGATCTACAGTCAATTACAATCATGACACTAATCAATACTCATAAATATTGATTGTGTACTTACTTTTTCCTCCTGTAAATCTAATTTTGTATCTCAACGGTTTTACTTAAGTCATATACACGAAGGCTCTTTAAGACTTGTTCGATACTCTTTAATTCCAAAAATAAAGCGTAACGGTTAAGAACGCAATAATTAGCTCCTAGCCCTTTTCAAAAGATCAAATGTCATCAAGATTAAAGTCCACATCGAGGCAACCAAAATTTGGCTTTTATTAGGCTACTTAAGCAAGGCACCATTCATGTCATATACCCTAAGGCTCTTTAAGACATGAATGGACCAATCTTATTTGCACATATATTACCCTTAGGCTCTTTAAGGCACAAAGTAAGACAAAAATTAAGCAACATTATTATACCTCAGTCTTTTAGAAGGCTACAACATCGGCCACGCCTCCGACAAGATGTAGCAAACATATTTCGACTTCGGTAACTTCCTCGACCTTTTAGAAGGCTGTAACATCGGTTGTGAGCCGGCAAGATACATCAAACTTTTATCAGTCTCGGATTATTATTGAGTTCTACATCCCATATACCTTAACGGCTCTTATTAAGGGAATAGCAATAATATTTCTTTATATGATAAATATAATATGCCAAATTAAGTATTCCTGATGTGTACTCATCCTAATCACAAAGGAACTAAAGAAAACTTCTATTAGCTAATTATTAACCAAAAAACCGTACAACTCTATTTATTAAACATATATATATATAGGTGAAACAAGCTAATAGGAGAAAAAGCCACAATTAACACTTATGAGCTTGAAAGAAAACCAACTATTCTACGTTTAATGTCATGACTTATAAATAACACTATCATTTCTTGATCTTCGCAATTTAAAATCTCTAAGAAAGAAATTCGCGAACACTTAGCCTATATAAATTCCAACTCGGCATATTTAAAATCTACTTGAGATTAGCACAAGTCTTCATTTACTAATGATTTCAAGTCTAGCATGTTTAAAGTCTGCATGAGACTAGCACAAACTATCATCATTAATTGTTAAGGGAGAAAGCTAGAACTCTACACGTACGATCGGGTCAAAAATTACTTCTTATTCTTACCAACGGAAAACCTACATTTGTGTCTTAACACTTATTTTTATTTATTTATTTATTTTATTTATTTATTTATTATTTTTTTTTTTACTAAAAATTTAAATTTTTTGCTATTTTTGTGGGAAAAATGGGTACGTGAGAACAAAACAATAAGCAGGTAACTTCAAATCGATAGATTCCCTTTCCCAAACTAAAACGAAACATTGTCCTCAATGTTTAAAGTCGGGTTTCTACGAAAATCTAAGCCGTTTATGAAGTATGCAAAGATAAACGTGAATCGATAAGATGAAAGGATATCGGATCTCCCCAAACTAATTTCACACAAAGGATGAGAAGCTCGAGTAGAACGGGACAAATCAACCGGACACGAGAGGCTTCAAGAATTTGTTGGTTCGATCCTATAAAAATCACAACAAGCAACAAACATCGAGAAATCGGAAAGAGTACAAGCCTCTCTCAACACAACACATTTAGATAATAGAAAATGGAGAGAAAATAAAAAGGATAAGCATGGGGTGAACTCCCATGAAGCGGCTTGTTTTTGTTCTCCGAGTCGCAAGCTCGACTTGATCCCTGAATTAATTTGTCTTAGGGTGATGAGCAATAGGAAAACTTGATTGAGCATTACCCCCTTTGGCTTATGAAAACGGGACGATTGCCGGGGTCAAAAACAAAAATTTTCACACTAAGGAGGAAATCAACTGTGATTTTAGGTAAGGGAAAATATGGAAGAAAACCACCTGATAAGTGTGAAAGGAATTGACATCTTTCAACATTGCTTTGTAGGAAATCTTCATTAAGCACAACATTCTTCATAACCAAAATGGGCTCAAAATTCAAACATTTATCTGGTGGTTCTGGCGGAGGCAGAAGAAATGACGGTTCTTTGAAAACTAAAAGAGTCCCGGAGGAAATGTTCTCTTTTAAATTCTCCTCCAATGTTACAAGATTTTTATCATGAATGGCATGTAAACTTTAGGGGGTATATATTACAACAATTATATCAAATAAAAAATTATATACCCCACCCCCCTTTTAGTATACCTGGTTTGAATACTTTGTCCTCGTTTCTGAGAGAATTCAAGGTAACACTAGCCGACAACTCCGCAGTGAAAGGCGAGTCGGAATCTAACAAAGGAGATGGTAAAATACTTGATTCGGAGGAATCAAATGAAACGGTTAAGTCCTTTTTAAAATCCTTTGGTTTGGAAAAATGATCATTAAAATCAATCGGATTATCAAAAGTGATTCTAATTGGCATGACAATGGTATCGATTGGAATCTCACTTGAAACTTCATCTTCTTGGTCTTTGATTTCTTCAATTTCTTGAGGATGAGAAAGAAGTTTTGGTTTTTTATGTAAGTAAGTTGCCAAGAGACAAATTATCTTTTTCCTTATCGCAATTCGAGTCATCATTTTCCACACAAATCGGACCAACGAGAAAAACATTGATGTTTTCCATGAACAAACCTTCTCTCCGGTGAGAGTAGGGGAAGTAGGATTGCTACTTGAAACTTCAAGGGTGGGAGGGAGGGTAAGATCAATTCCCGGTGGAATCGAATCTTTTTCAAGATAAGCTTCAAATTCACTTTCTTCCGGTGAAGTAAGTGTAAAGGAAGAAGAAGACTTAATCTCGGCATCCTTATCGTTCTCTTCAAAGAGAGGATTCACGTTGCTAGATTTGAAATTATCATCGAATTCGAAAAGAGGATTTGAGTAAACTTGAAAATTTACTTCATGAAAATCCTTCTTAAGAGTCGAATCATCATTACCCGGTGGTAACGAATCAAGAGGAGCAAGTTCATCGGCGATCCTTCTCCTAATTATCACTTAGTTTTCTGGAGAAGAACTCGGAGGAAGAGTATTAGTTGGTACTGCCTCTAAAACGGATCGTCTTTGAAATAATCAATGCATAGAAATGGCATGAACAAGATTTTGTTCCTTTTTTATTTTCAGATTTATCGGCATAATAAACAAGTTCTTCTTTTCCTACTCTTATAGTCTATTTCTCCTCGTAACAAATCAGAATTAGAAGCCTTTTACGGTAGCGAAGGATAGGGGGACGGGGTCTTCCTAAATAATAGCACTCTTGGGTCGGCGTTTTCAAAATTACACCACAAAATCGCAAAGAAAAGTGAAACCATCAACTCTAACTACAACATCCTCGGCTATGCCCATCGGGTGAGTAATCGAACGATTGGCAAGTCGAGTGCTCTCTACGGTAGGAGTCTAAAGCTCTAAGCTCAAGTTTCTTGTAGATAGAATGAGGTAAAAGGTTAATGCTAGCTCCTGAATCGGCTAAAGCACTAGTCCTATTGAGTTCTTGTAAAGCACATGGGATAAGAAATTTTCCCGGATCTTCGAGCTTCTCGGGGACTTTGTTCATAATGATAGCAGAACATTCAGCATTCACAGTCGTAATAGCGATCTCCTCGAGCTTCTCTTTGTTCCTTAGCAACGAGCTTAACCATTTGTTGAACTTTGGCATTTCGACAAGAGCATCTTTCAATCCAATCTCTAAACGGAGTTGCTTGAACATCTTCAAGAACCGGCTATGTTGAGCACTTGGTTTATCGTTCTCTCTCACTTTCATCCTCTCGGGGTATGGAAGTTTAGATGGATACGAATTAGGTCTTGGAGAATTAAGATCTTGAATTTCAACATTAACGGTTTTCTTTGCTTTTGGTTTTGGGATTTCAATGAAAATTGAATCTTCTTCCCCCGGAGGTGGGACATGTGCGGTATTTTCCAAATTTGGATTTTGCACTTTTTCCGTTGACGTCTCCGGGTTTTGTTCGGGTTCTTTTGAAGGAATAGAAACATCGGGTGTAGGAACAAGAGGAGTCGAAGGTTCTTCCAAAGTCTTACCGCTCCTTGTGGTGATAGCATTAATTTGCTGACGAGGGTTAGTTACGGTTTGACTTGGAAGAGTTCCCGATCTTGAAGTGGAAGCAGTGCTGTTGTTGTGATAATTTTGCATAAAACCTAGCATCAAGTTTTGAAAATCATCTTGTTTCTTTTGAGAATCGTTATAACTTCTTTGAAAATCGTTTTGGTTTCTTTGAAAATTATCCAACTTCATTTGCAAGTTATTCATGTTTGCATCATTAGCCTTAGCATAACTTTCAAAATCCGTTTTAGACACACCTTGAATTTGTGAAACGGGAGGTAAAGCTTGATTAACCAAAGGTTGATTTGTTGGTGGTTGGTATGGTGGGGCTTGGTAAACTTGATTTTGATTGTTTTGACGGTTTTGGTTAAAATTAGTTCCACGGTTTTGATTAAAATTAGAATTGGTTCCTTGATATCGGTTTTGGTTGTTTTGGACATTTGGTTGATTGAAACCCGGTGGTCTCATTTGGTTTGCCAAATTAGATGGTTGGTTTCTTTGGAGAAAATTACCAACGGCGGCGGTTTGTTGGAATTGATGAATATTATCTTGAAAAACGGGAAAATCGTTCCTTGTTAATGGACAATTGTTGAAGTTATGGTTTGAACCACATGTGACACAAACTTCCTCGACTGCTTTGACGGTAGCAGGAGTCGTAGCATTCTTTTCACTAATCGCTTTCTCTAAACGGCTCATTCGAATATTCATTTTGTCTTCAAGTAAGGCGGCCATTTGTTGAATCTCGAAAGAATTATTTGAAGGTGAAGAAGTAGAAAGAGGAGCATCCGTACTCACTCTTGAATCATTAGCACGACTTCTTGAGTAACGAACTTTTGACTTGCTTTCAATAATCGCTAATCCTTCTTGAGGCATCTTATCTAGAAAATTGCCACCCGCGGCGGAATCTAAGGCATCTTGATCGTTGGAATTCAAAGAATTGTAAAAAGTATCAAGTTGGTGTAGTCTGAAAGCCAATGGTCGAGGATGGACATTGACGATGAGTCCTTTAAAACATTCCCATGCTTCATTGAAGGTTTCGTCTGGTTCTTGGAAAAAATTGGTGATTTTGTTTCGGAGATAAGTTGTTTTCGACGGTGGAAAGAATTGGTTTATGAATTTTGAAACTAGGGTCGTCCATGTGAGAATTGTATCTTGGAGGTTTCTTTGTCGATCAATCTCGGGGCTTCTCCGTCTAGAGAAAAAGAAAAAGCAAAAGCTTTTATCGAAGTGTTAGGAACTTCGAGTAAGTCTAAACGTTGATGTGTCTGTGTTGTAATAAAATCGAAGGTGATTTATGAGGGTCTGTCACTACCCGGCGAAACTATTACTTTGCCAAGATTGATTAAAGGTGTTTAAGCGTGAAATTAAATTGTTAGCATTAATCGGTGGAACAACTATAGCATCTTCATACCCCTCGATGGGTGCTTGTAACATTTGGGCCATGGTACGATTGTCGGCCATTGCAACAATGTTTTGATTGACAATTGGTTCTTCTAAATCAAAATTTTCAACAACAACCGGAAGAGTTTGTTGTTGCCGACGTCTTCGAGATTGCGAACGAGTGCGCATAAAAAGAAAAAACTAAAAATCAAAAACAAAACTTTACACTAATTTTTTATTTGTTTTCCCTTTTTTTATTAACAATGAATTTTAATGGTTACACGAAAGAGACTTAAACCAAATAATCAACTACTTCACGGTAGCTCTTGAAAATTGCTTTTCAAGGTGAGCCGTACTTCGTAAAGACACAAATGGCAAGTGTTAAATCTTTAGTTAGATTTGGGAACCAACAAGTTCACCGAAATTAATTATGATAACATCTCCGTTGAGAATGTTATATTTTGGTATTTTTACCAATTGGTGACTTTTATTTCTTAAAAAGGAAGATTTTTTTATATTTTTGATTTTTTTTACTTATAATAAAAAGAAAAGGAAAATATTTTTTACTTTTTTTATTTTTTTACTTTTAATATTTTATGATTTTTTTTGATGTTTTGAATAAAAACAAAATGAAACATTTTTCGAGGGTGAAAGATCATTTCAAACAAATAAACTAAAAACGAAGGAATCTTAAACACTAGTCCCCGACAACGGCGCCAAACATTGATATAGTAATTTACATACATATAAAATATTATACTTATAGAGAAATTAGGGAAATCCCCAAGTTACCCTTGGGCATTTCCACTCATAAAGGTAATAAAATAGAATACGAATTTACCGGCAATAAAGATCACTCCGTTCGTTTTCCCATTGAAAATTGAACCTCGTTCAAGCTTGAATTCTGATTTGAATGAAGCAAAGATACTTTTGATAAGCTATTACTACTAAACAAAAAGCAACAATTCCAAAATTTAATTAAAAATGCGAAACGGGACACTAAAACTAAGGTTAAAAACCTAAATTTTACAAAATTAAACATAATTTAAAATTTTCTTTTTAAATGTATTCTAATTGACTAAAAACAAAGTTTAAAAAAAACTAGGACGAAAACGGAGTTAAAACGAGGGTTAAAAATTAAAGCCGAGAACGGGAAGTTAAACCCTGTTCTATTACAAGTGAAATTATTTGCAAAAAAACCCTACACAAGTAAAACTAATTTTCCTACAAACTTTATATAAAAAGAAAATTTTATAAAAAAGATTTTTATTTTTCTGATTAATTTTCTATTTTTTATGATTTTTTAAAGTTTTTAAAGAAAATAAAAGATTAAAAATACTAAACTTATAGTAAAAATTCTAGAAAAAATACAGAAAATAGCTTATGATATAAGAAACCTAGGAAAAATAAGCCCGAAGTCGTAGCTTATAAAATAAGCTACGAAATAAGCTTAACAGCTTATTTGGCTTATAGAGGCCAAAATGAGTATAAGTATTTAATAAAAGGAAAGATGAACGGATGAGCTATTGAAGCAACTGGTTAACACGTTGGGACTATAAGAGGGAGGTCGTGGGTTCGAGGCAGGCAAACCCCACTTTTTGCACTTTTTATTTATTTTTATTTTTTTTTACTTTTAAGAAAAACTAAATATTGGGACTTAAAAAAGACTCAAAATTAAGCAATTTTAATAAAAGGCACATAAGCTGAAAACCACTTGTAGAATAAGCTGGTGGGAGTAACTTTAATAAAAGCAATAGGTGCTGAAACCCAAAGATAAGCTCATAAACAGCTTATCAATAAGCTGTTTACAGAAACAAGGGCTTAACCTTTGGTTTTGCTTTTAAACTTATAAAAAACTCAATTTAAGCTAAATTTTAAAAAGGAAAGATGATTTGGAGAGCTTATGATGTGCTTATTCTAAATGTGAAAAGAAAAATGTCTAAATTAAACTGAAGCTTATCTAAAATTTAAGGGCAAAGAGGTAAACTCAGACTTAAGCAAGAAAAGCTCAAATTCAGCTTAAGAAAATAAGCTCAAAAAGCTGAATCAGAAGCTAAATCTTTGCCTACTTATCAATCAACTAATAAGAAATGAAATTAAGAAAGAAAATCAGATACTACAACTTTTGAAAATTCAAAATTAAGAAACTAATCCTATTCCTACTGTTTTTGGTTTTTTTTTTGGCCTTTTAGAAACTTTTAAGCTAGATTATACCTAGGATTATAAGCAGAGAAATCAAAAATAAATCCTATTCTATATTAAGCCATGCCTATAATATAACCTACTTGAATTTAAGAACCTAAGACCTAAGCTAGCTACCCTAAAAGTTGAAACAAAAGTGATAGCAGGAACTGATAAGTTCCTGCTGATGCACTTTGCAAAATGCAAAAGCAACTAGTGCAGGTGACCTTGTGGTCTCTACTGCACTAAACACACTCTCTTTGAGTGTTCAAACTTAAAACAAGCAAGGGTTAAGCCTTGGAAGGCTTAATTCAAAATTCACAAGCAAAAAGTAAGTAACAAACTGCCCTGGTGTAAAAACAAAGATAATAAGCCATAACTTTTGAAAATTAGCAAACTAACCTTTAAAAACTCTTAAACTACTGATTTTAAATGAAAACTCAAATTACTAAAGCAAATTGCATTCCCTAATTTGACTTTTTGAGGTCAAAAGTACTTAAACCAAACACTCCTTTACTGGCAGACAGATTTGAGAAAACTTATTAAATTGAAATCTACTTATTAAAACTACAAAACCAGATAACTAGGAGCTTATAACAACTGGATTAAACACAATTTAACAACTGATTAAGCTAGAATCTATGATCTAAGATATTATACTACTATTTTTGGATTTTTTATAGATTTTATTGACAGAATTGAAAACTAAGATCTATGACCTTTTAAGCAAAAACAGATTCAAGTTAATGACTATTAAGCAAAAATATGATAACTAAAAGTACAAATAAGCAGACACAATAAGCAAATAAGCAATTAAGAGTATATTATGACTAGTTAAGCTAAATTATGAAAATTCAAAGAAAATTTTAAGAGGAAACTTACATTGACTTCTAGCTAAACAAGAAGTTCCAATTATGGCAGCTACAAGCTCCCTAGCTTATTAATAAGCTAGGGTATAAGTCCATGGGGATCCTTCCTTTATAGATCCCCCTTCCATAAGCTAATAATCCAAAATGCAAAGGTAATTAAGGTTTTTAAAGCTGATTATTGAAATTACAGTATGATTAAGACTAGTTGAGCTCTATCATGAGCTTATAGACTCATGAGAGCTGAATTGGGCTTATAAAAGCTTATTGAGGTTTTATGAGTAAAAGTGAGGAAAATTTAGAATGGAAATAAGAGTTTATGACAATTTAAAACTAACTTTTATTAATTAAAAAAAATTGAATTACATTACTCTTAAAAGGAAATTACAACTGGTTAAAAATGAAATTACAATAAGCAAAAATTAAGCTATTTTAAAAAAACTAGAAAAGAAAAAAGATGATGTTGTGTGTGATAGTGAGGGCTTTATATAGCCACTGATGAAGCTTCTAGCCTCTTGAGTCTCTTTCCAAGCTTTCAATCCGTACCCTTCATTTTTCATTCATTGTTGATTTCTTTCTTGAGCCGTTGGATCACATTGTGGACACCTGAGGATTGCCAGCATGTCATTCTTTGATGTGACATGTTGTGCTAGTTCTGTGAGTAGATTAGCACAAAAACCCACTATTATTTGTGCTTTCACCATGGCTG
Source organism: Tanacetum coccineum (assembly GCA_026074375.1). Classification (NCBI taxonomy): domain Eukaryota; kingdom Viridiplantae; phylum Streptophyta; class Magnoliopsida; order Asterales; family Asteraceae; genus Tanacetum; species Tanacetum coccineum. The sequence goes on along the minus strand of BQNB010019461.1, from coordinate 48,006 downwards.
ACGTGGCCTTAGTTGAGTGTGAGCTTCATAATCCTTTGATTTGACTGAACTCTCCCTATCATTGTGTTAACAAGCTTCTGAATTGACCATCTAACCCCTTGATTTACGTTTGCCCTTTGATTTTACCCATGTGGTGATTCGTAGAAGACGATGAACAGTAACTAGGGCATTGGCGCCTTTTTCTTTTTTTAACTGAGTTGGGTAATTCAGTTGGAGCTTTGAGTAGTTGACACAATTCGCCCCTCACTTTCTTTTCTCCATTTTCTAGTTATAAACAACTTTTGGAAATTGCAAAACTAGCCCTTGTGGTTTATTAAAAGGAGAAATGGGCTAGGCTAAGTGGGCTTTTAAATGGGCTTTTGGGCCAAATGGATCCGGGTGAGGAATTTTAGGGTATTTAAGGCCCAATAAGGTTTCTTGGGCCCAATAAGAGGTGAGGGGTTATTTTTGTACTTTGGTGAAACTTGGAGGGCTAAAGTGAAACATTTTGGGTTTTGTCTTTTATTGGTTGACTTTTGTTGACCAATTTTTGACCATCTTGACTGGATTTGACTGAGGCTTGACTTTTCTGGCTTCGGCTTTGAATCATTGGCTTATTTTTGTACTCTTCTGATTCTCGTGTCCGTGCTTGCCCGTTTTTGACTGTTTTCTTGTGATTTTTGGTATATCCGTACCTGCACACACAAAACACAAATACAAGCATATTTTTGCCATTTTTGGTCTGTTTTGGGATTAATTGGGTTATTTTAGGTATTAACGGATATGTGTATTTTACACTTATCAGGCATAAATATTATAAATATAGTATTTTGATATATTTTCTTAATACGGAGCCATGGATATAAATAACATGAAAAACGGAGTTTAAACGATAAAGATATAAGGTTTATAAAACCGTATGCACTATTTTTACTTTTGTGCACTATTTTATAAAAAAAATTAAACCAATTATATAATATCATTATATAATCAATAATAATATTAAAACAGGTATTATTAACAAACTATCAATTGTGGGACAAAAACAACACTTTACTTTACGGGTACAAATACATATGCAGTTATTTGACAAAGTACGATTTGATTATTATTTCAACATTTTAAACTAAACAAAAACTATTAGGTAGTGGTATAACTATATAACTTGTGATGCAGTACTATTAAGTACATTGTACTCATACGACCTACATTTAATTAGGTTACGTTCGGATTTTGCTTGTCGACTCACTCACTTGATTCATATACATCAGTCTATTCACTAAGGTGAGTTCATAGCCCCATGTTTTACTATATCAATGATTTACAACTTTTGGGGTGAGAAACATGCATTGTTTTACAAATTGGACGCAAGTGTACATTTTATCATGATTACGTGTTTGCCTAAGTAGCGATAACCCACTGTGCCCATTATCATGAACTGTCAATTACTTTGTGTGAGCGCGAATGTTATAAATAGATCTATTTGGGATTGACATCCCCGTTCGGGTGAGTAGCACTCACTGTGCCGGTTTGCCGGACAACGGACGTATACCATGTCGGATTTGGGATGTTGCGGGTTAGAACATCATCAAGGGCAATGTTGGCAATTTATATTGCAATTCATACATGTCGAGCTTCAGTGTCATGAGCTTAGGGAAACGTAATTACACTTTGTGATGTTTGCATCTGTTGCATTATCATACACTTGGAAATCTTGCGGTCCTACATTATATTTACATAAACCTATGAATTTACCAACTTTATATTGACGTTTTAAAGCATGTTTTCTCAGGTCAATGAGGCACGAGGTGCTAAGGATACATTGGGGATAGTCTTTTGGGGAGTCATGCATTAATGATTTAGAGTCATTACATCTTGGGATAATTGTTATGATCTAAAATCTTTGTTATCAAATGTTGAACAATTTAAGCCGTTGCGCTTTGTATTATACAATTTCAATAAATCCAATGTATCATATTTTAAACGACTCTTTTAGAGGTCGTTCTCATATCTTGTGCTATTGATCTATGAAGTAACGCCCCCGGACTCATTATTCCACTGCGACCCTATTTGGGGGTGTTACAAAATCAACTTCATTCACTTTCTTCTAACCCGTCCCATCCCTCCAACCCGTATTCCTCCAAATCATGTTTCACCAACCCCTTCTTTTTTCCTCTTTAATTAATCATTCTTATATGATTAATCTCCATAAATAATTGATCTTTCATCTTTTGATTACGGCATCTTCTACCTTTCAAGAATTAACTAGTGTAGATCTATGCCTTATCATGACTTTATAATTATCTACTTTCTATTATATTGATTCATACAAATGTTGTATGAATTTGTCTTAGCTCTTATTAGATCTTGCTTTAAATTTTATGTTGCATGAATGTATTAGTTGCATTTGCTATTTGTATGAGTTTTTTATTGGTTGACTAAAACTCTAATTTTGGGTGACTTAAATATAATATGTTGCTCTAAAAGATATTTGTCTTGCACTTATATTTCTAACCTTGTTTTGTAGCACACAATTTTCGTAAGATCGATCCCTTGGTGCCTCAAAAAAAGGGGAGCATACATCAAGGGGGAGTCTTGATATCGTCGATTTATTTCTTCCTACAACAACTCGACGATTATCCTTTTTGAATTCGACAAAAAGGGGGAGAAACAGAACAAAACTCATTAATAATGTATAACTATTAATTTTATATAAAATGCGTTTATATTTTGTCATCATCAAAAAGGAGGAGATTGTTAATACAAATAATGTCTAAAAATGTTATTTATATTTTTCGATCTCTCAACGTTTTGATAATAACAAAATGTAAAAACGTTTACGATAAAATTAAATGTTTACAAATTATTAATCGTAAAATTCCATTTCTAAGATTAGTGATCACTTAAGGTATGAACAAACAAATCATTAAGCATGATTAGTGATCAAGAAAATATTTTTCTCTCAACTATTATATTTTTACAAAAGGTTTTCACAAAATTAATTATAAAAAATATTTTCTAATTAAAAGAAAAGTTTTATTAAAAACATAAAATTTGAAATTCAAATTTTCCCTCCAAATGGAAGTTTCTACACCAGATACAACCTTCCTCACAAAAAGACAAAAAAGGGAGCGGATAGTCTCTATAGGTGGCCAGCCCCGTATAGGGCCGCTATTTTGGGACCGCCAGGAAGCACCAGTTACCGTTGGTTTTTTCTTTCTCTAAATACTGGTCCACCCCTTGCTGAAAATTAGACCTCTTTGCACGAATTTTCTCACACTTCTTTCTCTCTCTAAAAACCTTCTTTCTCTCACTAAATATCTTGATCACTAACATCTCCTGATCTTGTTTCAAGTGATCTAATTTCTTCTTCTCATCTCTTCCCTCTCATTCAAGTGCAAGAGAAGAACACTCGTATTCGTCAAGAAACGAAGAGTTAATTATTGATCTCTCCTCTTTTCTTCTAAGTATCAAACCTCCATTGTATTTATCTTGTGTATTTGTGTGATTCGGATATTGTGTAGATCCGATAGTGTAGATCTTGTGAGTGTGTATATCTTGTGAAGTGGTAGATTGGTTCTAGCTAAGATTAGGACTCGATATTTAGCTTAGTGTCGAAAAATAATGTAAGCGACGTGTAAACGGTTTTCTCCGCCTAAAGGGAGCTTGTTGACATAGTGAAATCTTGAGTCAAATACTCGGGGAGTGGAGTAGGGCGAAGAGGTGTTTCGTAGCCGAACCACTATAAAATCTTGGTGTCTTGGTTTAGCTGTTTCTTTCCTTATCTCTTTACATTATTATTGTTGTTATCTAGTTTTAGTTTAGATAGTTATTACTTGTTTATATTGTGAATTGGTCAAACATATAACTCGGATCTTAACATTTTTAGAAGTAAACTTTTAAAATGTAAAACAAACGTGTAAACTATTCAACCCCCTTCTAGTTTCCACAAATTTAATCATCATCATATGTGTTAATAACATTTTTAAGTTTCTCATGATTCTTGTATTCATGAACACTTTAAGATGACATTCGACTTTTATTATGTTTGGTTAAAGCATTTACCTCACTAAGAATATCAGCATCAAATCTTAATGAAGTAGCACCGGTATCGTCTGTTGGTTGAATGCGTGCCATCATAATCACTGCTGCATTCAGCTCTTCTAAAGATTCATCGCCATAGTAGTTGTCGAGTATGAAACCATTTTCTTATTCTTTGAGGTTGCATCCTACTTCATTTTTCAATGCAAATAGCATCTGTTCCTTGAAAAACTTTGAGTCCAAAACTATTGGTTGTGGACAATCACGGACATAATAACATCTTTCATTACAGTTGTAGCATTGAACATTTGGCTTTCCCAGATTTGACTCAATTCGTAGAGCTCGTGCAATAGTGTGATCATTTGCTTCCATCTGCTAAACCATCCCATTTCCTGCAATAGCAACTAAATTTTTGTTCTGTCTCCCTGCATTCCGATTAACATTCCCAACATCTAGCGTTGACTTTTGAACGTCAACGGGTAGTACTAACCTTGTCGGATGTTATAAAAGTAATTAAACGCTACTATTATTAATAAGAGTAAGGTATTTTAAACTTAAACGATTAATACGAACGAGATGGGTACTAGAACTAGAAATTTTTGTAATAATCAGAATATAATACCGGCATGAGTAGTTAATAATAAAATTGAATGTCGAAGGTTCGACTAGGTAAATTGATATTAGTATAAATAAAATTGATAACGGGACTTACTAAAAATAGTAACTTTCCGAAAATAGTAACTTTCCGAAAATAGAATGTTTCCTAAAATAGAAAGATTTCAATAAAATGAAATGGTATATGATTGGATAGAAAATAGTATATATAAAAGTATACTAAGTATTAAGGTTAGGGCGCGCAAGTGGGTTCCTCATCACATGTATGTATGAATATATATACTATATATATGTGATTTTGTTGATACGATGTACGCATCGTCGATCCTACTTTTCGGTATAGTAATCGAGCGACATAAATTATAGGTCGTGATCGTGTTCGTTGACTTTCCGTGGATTGTTCTGATTATTTAATCGTTGCCTTCGATCAAGGTGAGTTCATAGCCTTGCTTTTAAGTGTTTTAAATGGTTTTTAAACCCGCGCGGGGGATACTTGCTTGTTTTAAAAATGAGAACGCAATGTGTTTTGATGATAAATATGATTCCATTCACTATTGGGTAGATGCCTCTTACTGTGTGACCGTTAATTGCCTTGTGGATGGTGAACGCTAATGCATTAAATAGATCTATTGGGTTTGACAACCCTGTCCGGGGTATAAATCCAGAATCGAATAGTGAGCACCCTGTAACGGACATTTTGTGGTTAGTAATGGGAGAAGGGGCATGCTTCTCGGACTTTTTTTGTTCTGCGGAATGAATGTGTTATTTGTCAGTACACGGGCTCATTAGTGGGAATACATGAATTATATAAATTGGCTTGCGAGCAATGTTATATGTTGTGATTGAACCAAATTATGCGTTTTGATTGTTTTGTGTAAAATCTATGAATTTACTCAACGTTTTGTTGACGTTTTTAAGATTGTATCCCAGGTAAATTGTTGTTGATGGCTGGATGGGACGGAACTCGAATATCAAGGACGGTGTTTTGGTGAAGTAACGTCATAAACTAAAATTAATGTTTTAGAAATCAAGTCGTGTTGTGACTTTTAGAAATAAATTCTATGTTAGTATTGGGACCTATGTAACTCTGATCTTTCTAATAAATGAAATTGTGTTTTATAAGCGTATCTTTGAACGTTTACTGGGACTCGTGTGCATGTATTATGAAGTAGCACCCCAATGTTGTATTCCGCTGTGTATCGTAGTTTGGGGGTGTTACAGAGTGGTACCAGAGCACGAGTTGTAGTGAACTAAGTCGTTTTACAAAACATGGACTACAACTGTTTTCGGAAAATTTTCACGAGTCTTTCACCGTTGTCCGATATCCGCGCGCGCATCGTTCCTGATCCTTTGAAGCCTTATGTGGTATATTTGATTGCATAATATGTGCGTGACAAGTAAGGTACACTTGGTATAAGTAATGATTATATAAGCATATATATACGGCATCCGTTTTGCGATGTATGGTTATATATATATATATATATATATATATATATATATATATATATATATATATATATATATATATATATATATATATAACTCGATATTCGCATCTCGCAAAAAATTTAATTTCTTTATGCATTTACTGTAAAGTCATAAAACCATCCAGATATGTAATAAGTATAAATTTTTACATATGATTAAAAATATGTATGATAGTTACAAATATAAGTATTTTTTTCTTTTGTAGTATCATGGGCGAACCTTTGTCGCCGGATCGCGTATTCGACTTTCCCGTAGATGAGCTGGAGCCGCACCCAACATACGATTTCTTCGCACCTGGACCGTTACCAGGATATGATGGTAACCTGAACAACAACAACGGGTGGCTTGAGGCGGATGCTTACTTACTTGGAGAGCTTGAAGCTATGGCAGACGAGCCGATGGTAGGTCTAATGGTTGATGAGATTGATGAGTAGATGATCGTTCCTATGGTTGAGGAGGTTGCTGAGCCGAAGGTTTGTATGACCGAGAGGAGCCATATGGTTGCCCTGGTGATAGATATGGAGGAGGACTTGATCGCGTTGTTTGGCGAGGATGACGATTTTGAGGACGATGACTCCAAGGGATTTGACGAGGAGGAGGTCTGGAGGTGAACGAGGAGTGGCTGATGGCTCCTGTCACACCACCTCCAATGCTAGAAGTGCAGCCATCGAGTGTATATAAGGTTGGAGGTCCATCTACTGCTGCTGCTGAGGGACCATCCTTTCCCCTCCTAGCACCTGGATTACCCATACCTCTGGTAGTGATTGAGGACTTGAGTACCCGTCTGGGTAACCTAGAGTACGGGCATGGGCAACTGGTGCAGAAGGTTATTCAGGTGAGTGATGCAGAGGTAGCAGCTGGTGTTTCCATTGGGGAGATAGGCCCGAGGGTCTTTGCTATTGAGGGACAAATACAGGTAATGGCGTCCCAGATGGTTCATGCTGCGGATAGATGGGAGCAGGTCGGTACTCAGGTAGAGTAGGGTCAGCAGACTACGGCCCAGAGAGACGAGACGATTGCTGAGTTGACTCAGCAGGTGCAGGCCTTGCAGGCAGATGTGCAGCAGAGAGACACGAAGATCCAGCAGCTGCAGACTATAGTTACTGAGATGGGCAGTCGGGAGAGCATACTGATGCGATGTATTTTGGGATTGGAAAAGAGGATTTCAGCATTGGAGAAAAGACCACCAGGACCCCAGTAGTCCTATTAGTATTTTATTTTGATTTTTTGATTTGGTTATGACCATTGTATAACCACTAAACTGCTAGTGTTAGTTAGTGAGGTCATGCTGCCGGGTGTATTTTGTCTTTGTAAACACCGCAGCTATTCGGATATGTTAGGATTTCTGTATTAAAAACTTAGAATCATCATGATTGGATGTATCGATCTTGGAACCGGAGATTGTAACTTTTGGTGGATTTTTGGTTGTACTTGTACTACCCCCAGTATTGTTATTATTATGGTTAAGAAGACCATGAAAATCAATTTATTGTGAGTTAGAGATTGTGAATGTCGATATATAATGGGTCAGTATCATGTTATCAGACAGACGTAACTCTTTCGAGTGTTGGAAAGATTTCGGTGGTGGATCTTCGCACGTGTCTGAAACTATCTTGCATTGTTGTATCCAATGAGTGTGGTATTATTTTTGAAAACTTGCTGTACCAGTGATCAAACTGTATTTAAGTGATGTTTTGTGAATTGATCATTTTAAACCTAAGAATCGAAATAACGAATTGAGTGTTGGACAATGTAGTTGCGCTAACTATACAAATTTGTTTTATAAACTGTTTAGTAAACCAAGGAAAATGTGGTTTTCTAATTTCAAACCTGACCTGTGGTGTCAAACAAATCCTCTTATAAAAAGCATTTCTCTTTCTTAAATAATAAGAATAGAAGGTGGGTCTATCTACGTTGCATTTCTTTGGAAATAATATTGATTTTTAACTCTTTGAAATTTCTTGGAATTAATTTATGCGTGTAGAGTATGGAAAAGAAATGTTTTGACGAGGAAGGACATGATGTCGTTTGGTCCTCAATTATGAATAACCTGATCAACTATGCATAATTTAGGAAGAACCACGCTATGTCGGATAAATCGTCACCATTAAAATGCTTGGTAATTGAGATAAATGTTTGGGTCAAGTTCCGGAAGGAGAAAATATTTTCACCCTGTTATGGATTCTTATGCAAGTAACCCTGTTCTTATTGACTACATGGAGAGAGCCTCATGCGAGTCGCTATGACCGAGTCATTTCGAAGCGGAAATACTTACGGTATTGTTCGGAACAAGTGTGTCTAGAAAAGAGTGAAGCTTAGTTCGTAGTGTTTAAGATCGGTACTTGTTATGATGACGTGTCGAGACCAAGTGTAGTCGGTGTGCTAGTAAGCAATGGTAGAATTGAGGTACCAAGGATGTAAACCTGATACCGACACTGAGAATGGATCTTCTTGGAGATGTAAAGATTCCTAAGGTGGGTGGAAGCTAAGATGGTTAGTCATGAGGTTTAAGATAAGAAATAGAGAAGACTTCTCATACATTGGACGTATGTTGCCTTTGATGTATCAACAAGAAGGCCGTGAAGAAGACTTCTTACCCCGAAATGGAAGGTTGTAGTAGTATGGGTGTAAGTATACCTGACGTCGTTAAGGATTAGAATAAGGCACTAAGCGACACCTGATTTAAGGTTAGTGATCCTTACTCCTTGACGTCACGGCTTATGTGCTAATGGAAAGGACAAGATTGGAAACTCTAAACAAGATGGTGAAAAAAAAAAAAATGTCTGTTTCCATCACTGGAGGAACAATCGAAGTAAATAACGCCTTAAGCCGAACGGTATTGAAATAGGAATGTGTGTGGTCATCTCGATTTGATAAGTTGAGTCATCTAGAATTCAAGGCGATGCGATAGGACCGAGTCGGCTATGTTAGTCGCGATGCGTGAACGTTGGAATTTTTATTTTTATTTTTATTTTTATTTTTCGTCAAACGAGCAACGAGCCCATGATACTCAGATGCTTTCTAGATTTGTTTTTGATTTGTCTTTTGACGATATGTGCTTTAGCGGAAATCATTACCACCGAATTATGTGCTCTATGTGTCTTATGTGCTATGTGCTTTTGAATGGTAGCAAGCGTATTGGTCGCTTTTATTTTGCCGTGATATGGCTGAAGACGGAAGTGATAGGTATGTCCAACCGAATGAAGATAAAGATTAGTTTGAGAGGTACGTAAGCTGTAAACCCATTTTTGGTGTGGCTTTAAAAAACCACAAGCATGACCATGGTTGGCTAAAACCTAACCATGATTTAGTTGAGATCATTACCAAGAGGCTTGGCCATCCGGTAAGCCGGGAATAATGAGCAATCTAATCGGTTAGGTATGAACCCGCATGATGAGCATGGCCATTGCTGAGGCTTCCTGGTAAGTAGGTACAAATATTATGCTGAAACTTATAGAAAGCATGCATGACTATTGCGAGGCAATGATAAGCAAGATAGAAACATATGGGTCATTTTTAAAATGACTACTAGCGATTATGTGCTTAAATTGAATGTGTATATTTCCATACGGAGAAGCGTTATGATGCGTGTGATGGTGATCGTAGGTACTAAGTGGGGTGTTCGAATGTTTTTAAAACCGCAACCAGTGGCATTATTAAATGGACCGGGAGGGGCGACTGTGTAATTTGATTTATGATAATGATACTATGAATATTCGGTTTTCGATATTGACATCTATTATGATTATTAGATAGCAGCGTACGTTTTGATTCCGAGTAGCGGCGGAAAGTTCATTCTTGGTTTTGGCCTAAGCCGAAGCCGCATCAATTTTAGTATTCTTATGATCGCCATCTAAAGTTTGGATCATCATCCGTTTTAGGAGAATTTCTCTTTAGATCAACTTAATAATTTATTTTAGAGAGGAATCCTATTCCTTGACGTAACATCGCATATTGGATAGCGCGTATATGAAAGTTAAAACAACATGATTTAGTTTTGTCGAATATATTTTCGCAACACGTTTTGTCTCTTATGATGGGAGCTTACACGATTGAACTTTTGTTTTAATTGTTGTTATAATTACCATTCGTTTTGATTAACCTTTTGTCTGAAAGGTCGAAGGGGGTAAGAACGTATGAAGTACGTGCTATGACGAGAAGCCGTCATGCCACGGAAGAAAGATGGGACGGGAGAGTAAGGCCGAGCACCGAGGACGGCGCTCCCTTAAGGTGGGTGGAATGTAACAACCCGAGTTTCACGACGCATATGACGATCGCGAGTTTGACATCATAATAATTATTTTATGAATTTTCGTAAGCGAACGTCGACATTTAAAATTTTATTGGTCTTAAATAATTATTTTCTTATTTTATTACGAACAGAAATTTGAAATTTATTATTTTGACGTTTCGCGAGTCACCGTTTGACCGCGCGTTTGTTAATCGTTTTGAGCATCGTACAAATTTACGGCGCGTCTCGTTATTATTTTTATGATCATAAATTATTATTTTATGAATGTTGTCGTCTTTGTTCCTCGACCTTGGCCAAGGCTCGCGTTTTATTTAAAAGGAGTACAAGTTACTTTTAAATTTAAACATTATTCACAAAATTAATAACTAAATAAAAAGGAAAAAAAATTTGAAACTTGCATGTTGCTCACTTTAGGCCGACGCCTAGGTTCACCAACACACTAAATTGTGTTGTTTTCCAAGAGCTATGATTACTAGTTTGCTTCATGATTTGGATAAATGCCTATACACTCTCACACATAAAAGAAAACACAAAGTCTCAAAAAGTTTTCTCTCCCTCTTGTTCTTTGAGGTTCGGACGGATTCAAACACACACACAAAGCCACCCTTTTTGCAATTTATCTCAAGAAATCTTTTAAACATCACTCAAAAATGGTTTAGGATTAACCTAGAGTCAAGTGATAGTTGTTTTCTCCGCCCTTTCTCTTTGTGGTTCGGCCGAGCACCCTAACACCACCACCTTTGGTGTTTTAATTTTTCTACCTATCACATAATGGTTAGGTGGTCCTAAATTAGTCATCCATGCTATAAAAAGTAACATGCAACAAGGTTTTGTTTGAAGTGGAATATTTTTAGAAACAGGGGAATTTCGGTTTGGTTGGGGGTTCGAACCAAGCAATAAACCACAAGGGTGTGGTTTATTTGATTGTCATCTATTAAGATCGATTTGGTTTTGGGGTTTTGGTCTTGGTTTGGCCGCGACATCAACAAGGAACAAGGAAGGGTCCGGCGAATTTCTCGATCTATTTTTCTACTAGCTCTATTGAGCATTTGTAAGTATTTCATTATACTTGCTTGACTTATTTTACGATTTGAATTAGTTTCGATGCGTGCATGTGATGAGCTTGGGAAAATCTTGCGTGAATAGGCTAGATAGTGTTATCAATTGATTGAGTGGTTTAGATTATGATCATATGTCATTATAGACATATTGTAGTTGGATTAAAAGCCTAAAAATAATCTATAAGGTGTTTTATAAAATATAAATGTGAGCAGAAACTTTGGCAACGATAAAAAATTTGGAGGGGGGAGGGGGTGGTAAAAAAATGGGGAGGGGGATATGGAGCGAGGTCAAGATTTATAAATCGATTTTGGACTTTTAAATATAATAAAGCATTCCAAGACGATCGTTTTGATATAAAATGGAGTTTCTAACTCCTAATAACGAAGAAACTAGAGCGGAAACGAGATATACACTTTAAGTTGAAAAATAAAGTTATTATGATTTAATTAGTTGCTGTCAGATTTTTAAATGTCCATTTTGAGTGCTTTCGAGTCCGTTTTGGCCTTCTGGCGAAGCATGAAAGTTGCTCAAAATGATGTTGTATTTTGCCGTGAAGCTCGCTAATCTTAAAATCAAGTAATAACGGGTCAAACCTCAAGGTCAATTTCTGCATGTTTAATAAAAATGCATTAAGTTCCAACAGATTCTCGTAAGGGCATTCTGGTAATTTTCCGTCGAGTTTTGGGTCTCGGCTAAAACTAAAAAGTTGTCCGGAATGTCGTTTTACATAAAATCTCTTTTGAGTCCAAGTCATGAAACGTGATATAGCGGGTCGTTTAAACCGGGTCAAATTTAGTAGTTATATATATATATATATATGTATATATATATGTGTATATGTATATATATATATATATATAATCTCAAATATAAATTATATAGTATATATATATAAATATATATAAAAAATAAACACTACTATCTTAAAAGATTAAGGTATTTTATACATTGAAGTGATTGACACGAACAAGATGGGTACAAGAAAATAGAAACTTTCATAATAAACGGAATATAATACCGGTATGAGTATATAATAATCAAATTGAATGTCGAAGGTTCGACTAGGTAAATAAATATTAGTATAAATAAAATTGATAACGAGACTTACTAAAAAATGGTAACTTTTCAAAAATAGTAACTTTCTAAAAATAGAAAGTTTCCTAAAATAGAAAGATTTCAATAAAATGAAATGGTATATGATTGGATGGAAAATATAATATAAAAAAGATAATACTAAGGTAATAAGGTTAGGGCGCGCAAGTTGGTCCTCATCACATGTATGTATGAAAATAATATACTATATATATGTGATATTTTAGTTGATACGAGTACTCATCGTCGATCCTACTTTTTCCGGTAAAAGTAATCGAGCGCATAAATTATACTTCGTAGATCGTCTCGTTGACTTTCCGTGAATTTGTTCCGATTTATGTTATTCGTTGCCTTCTAATCTACAATGGTGAGTTTCATAGCCTCATTTTTAAGTGGTATTTAAAATGTTTTTTAAACCTCGCGAAGGGGGAAACTTTACTTGTTTTTTGAAAATGAGAACCAATGTGGGTTTTATGATGATAAATATGATTCCATTCACTATTTGGTAGGATGCCTCTTACTGTGATGACCCGTTAATTGCCCTTGTGATGGGTGAACGATAATGCATTAAATAGATCTTACAGGTATTTTGATAACCCTGTCCGGGTATGATCCTGAATCGAATAGTGATCAACCCTGTAACTGACATTTTGTGTTTAGTAAGGGAAAGGGCATTGCTTCTCAGACAATTTCCGTCCTACAGAATGAAAATGTTAAGTGTCGGTACACGGGCTCAATAGTGGGAAACATGAATTAATAACTTGCTCGAGCAATGTTATATGATTGTTGATTGAACCAAATTAGTGTTCTGATTGTTTTTGGTAAACTCGATTAATTCACTACAACCATTTTGTTGAAGTTTTTAAGCTTGTATCCCGGTAAATTGCTGTTGATGATGATGGGACGGAACGCGGATAACAAGGACGATGTTTTGGTGATGTAGCATCATAAACTAAAATTAATGTTTTAGAAATCAAGTCGAGTTGTGACTTTTAGAAATAAATTCTATGTTAGTATTGAGACCTATGTAACTCTGATCTTCCTAATAAATGAAATTGTGTTTTATAAACGTATCTTTGAACGTTTACTAGGACTCTTGTGCATGTATTATGAAGTAACACCCCAATGTTGTATTCCGCTGCGTATCATAGTTTGGGGGTGTTACATCCTTAGTAGCTAGAAAGAAAACCCATGTAAACCTAATATAATTATCTGTGACAACAAGACAATACATTTTTTTCTTCATAAGATTTTTTACAAATGTTGGACCAAATAAGTCCATATGTAACAAATGTAAAGGAAGACTGATTGAGTTCTCTGTTTTTGACTTACAAGAGGCTTTGTGCTGCTCTCCCTTTTAACAAACAACACAGGTTTGCTCATTTTCAAAAAGTTTGGAAGGTAAACCTCTTACAAGATTTTCCCTTAACAATTTAATTCACGGTTTATTAAAATTTAATGACCTAGCCTTCATGACAAAGTTATATTCATAGAGATTGACATTTTCAAAAATGCAAGTTAAACCTCCTTTAGGAACTATGTTCTTTAAATCAACACTATACATATTAGATCTTTCTGGAACTCTAATTAAAACTTGACTTCTTATTCAATTAACTTAAAGTTTGGAGACAAAACAATACAATCATGTCATTAAAAGGAACACTAATTTTTTAACACACATTTGTGGAGACCACTAAAGATATAACTTTAACTCTCTTACAAAAATACACATTTTTAAAATCTAGATTACCATTTTAATGGGTACCATTTTCTGTGATTTTCCCTCCTTTGGTGGTTCCCTCAAAAAGCAAACCCATAAAATCCATCACAATCTATCTCTTTATAGTCTGTAAGATAGGACAAGAACCTTGTTTTGCCCATGACATCCACTCTCAATCACGTCCTTAATCCTGTAAATCTATTTGTGGATTGCCCTGCACATTAGGTAAGAAAATCAGTTTCTTTTGGGGACCCAAGCCATCACTGACTTGGATCTGCCTTGTGCATCAATATAATCAAACTTTTTAGGGTGATTGACGCACTCTTGTGTTTAGAAACATGGTCTAAAACTTTATTCTTTGGTTTCCAAACCCAACAAGACTAGGAGGCCTAAACAACAAATAACATATTTCCCTTAAAACATTAACTACTGCTTTTGGCCTAGCAGTATTAATTTTTTTAACCCCTAACAGTATTAACCCTTTGATTAATATTACTGTTTTTAAATGTCGTGTTCTTATGAATGGGCCTCTTAACAGTTAAATGTGTTGTTTTAGAAAGATATGACATTAGTCTAGCAGCATTCACTGTTGTTTTTGAGTGAGCAACATTAACTTTATCTAGCAGTATTAACCAATACTGGTGTTTTTGAAATATTTTATCTAACAATATTAATTGATACTAAACCAGACTTCATTAGTACTGCTCTTGGAACCAAGTTCCTTTTAGCACATCGGTGAGTCTTTTTAGCAAAGTTTTGATGATTCACCCTTTGAGAATTGTTCCAAACAGGTTTTACCATCCTTTGATTTTGAAACTGTTTTTGATAGTAATTGCAATCAACTTGCAAATGATCAAAGCTTCCACACACAAAACATAGCCCTTAATTAAACTTCTCACAATTGCTTCTTAGTTTTTGAGACATCATATTGTTCCAATTTCTTTGATTGCCTCTTGGACTGTGAGTGTTTTGCCTATGTTTGCTCAACTTGTTTAACAGTTTTCACAGTTTTTTTCTTGTTTGTTTAGATTGACAAACTCTTTCTGTAACAAAACTTAGGCCAAACTGTTTTCTTTTTCAAATTTAGGCTGAGACACATCCTCTTCCTCATCATCTGACACCCATTCTTCAATACATGGGGCATCATCATTGTTCCTAACTACCTTAGGCTCTTCTTCACTAGACATAACTTTATAAT
Organism: Tanacetum coccineum; assembly: GCA_026074375.1. NCBI lineage: Eukaryota > Viridiplantae > Streptophyta > Magnoliopsida > Asterales > Asteraceae > Tanacetum > Tanacetum coccineum. The sequence goes on along the minus strand of BQNB010019461.1, from coordinate 32,556 downwards.
TCTTCAACTACAAGCTTATTAACAAACTCATCTAAACCAATAAAAGACAAGTCAAGTGTTGGAGGCATGAAATTTCCTGTGTAAGGAGGTGGAACTGCATTATAATTTTTATAGCCTAAACATTTCTTGTAATTGTCAACTATCAAACACTCAATGAGGTTGTATTTAAACTTTTAAGATGCATGTTCAAATTAATCTATATAAGTTCGAATGCCCTCTTTTTCATTTTAGAAATATGGTAAGCTGTTTTTCCTAAGCTCACAATAAAAAGTGTTATATTTTATTTCTCCTATGTGAATTTTAAATTTTAAGCCTTCAATATCTTGTAAATAAATAGACTCATTTGCTTTATAAACTTCAAGTTTTCTATCATAAACTCTAAACCATTAACTCATATTTCTTTAAATCTTTTAATACTTGATCATTTTAAGATTTAAGAGATTTAATAGTTTTCAAACAAGATTTTGAACAAATAGAATCATTGGATACCTCTGAGTCAGAATTTAAAGATGAGAAAATCCATAAGTGGCATAATTAGGCCCTTCCTCTGCCTGATCACTCCAGTCATATCCACCAAGACCATCACATGACACCAAAGCTGTGGAAGTAGATGTTTCCACAGGCACACTCCTTCTTGAGCTTTCCTTGTTCTTGTTGTCTTGATTTCTTGGAGCTCTACACTCCCTAGCAAAATGTCCCCTCTTGTGGCAGTTGTAGCACTCTACTTTGGACTTATCAAAACCAATAGTCTCATTGCCATTAACAGTAAGCTTCCTTCCTGTATTCTTTAAAAACCTTCTTGCCCTCATAGTCAACATGGCCATTTGCCATCTTAAATCCATCTCTTCCATGTCATCTGGATGGATTTGTTGCAAGTCCTCATGTACAAGTTGAGGACTATTTGGTTGACTAGCAAAGAATGCACAAATAACAACATCACTCAAGTTATCAATATTTGTAGAGTTAGCAGCATTAACTTGAGTGCTAGCAGTAGAAACTCCATGAGTAGTATTAACTGCTTCATTAGTGCTGCTAGTGTTGTTATTTGAAGAGGACACAAAAGCCATGTTCTGTGTGCTTGAACTTGAGCTAGACATCCCTTTAAACTTCGGTTTCATAACACCTGTGGTTTGTTGTAATAGATCAATCCATCCTATGTATCCAAATCAACTTTATTCCTCCACACAATAGCATGTGTGTTCCACTCAGGTGACAAACTTCTTAATAACTTTTGATTGGGACAAAAAAGTAGTCGTTGCTGGTGGCGGTCCCGGCGGCCGCTTATATATAAGGGGGCCGCCACTAGACTTCGCTCCCTTTTTTGTCCTTTTGTGGTGAAGGTTGTATCTGTTATGGAACCTTCAATTTTGGGGGGAAAATTTGAAATTCAAATTTTATGTTTTTAATAAAACATTTCTTTTAATTAATAAATAATTTATTTTTATATTTTTATAAAAACATTTTTGTGCAAGTATAAGATTTAAGAAAAAAATATTTTCTTGATCACTAATCATGTTTAATGATTTGTTTATCCATACCTTAAGTGATTAATCATAGAAATAGAATTTTATGATTATTAATTTATAAACGTTTAATTTTATCGTAAACGTTTTCACATTTTGTTATTATCAAAACATTGAGTGGTCAAAAAATATAAATAACGTTTTTGGACATTATTTGTATTAACATCATCCACTAAAATAAAAAATATACAAAAATATATAACCTTAGCCTAGCCTTACCCCTTATCGAAAGTCAATATGGTTGGTTGCTAGTTGCTCGGTATGATTGGTTGATTTTTGCTAATAGTTTGCTCGCGCTTTATTATGAGTATTGTGCCATTTCAACGAAGGTGAAGGATGCAAACTTCGTATTTCGTATTTTTTGTGGTGTATCCTTATCTCAAGTGTGGAAAATTGTTAGTTGTGCGAAAGTGAAAGGAAAGTTAAAAAAATCAAAAAAAAGAGAAGGAAAGAAAAGCGATGAATAAGGGACGGATATATTGATGAGAGGTTCGATTACCTCACAAGTTTGTGGATTGTCGTAACTAGCAACATGGATTTCTTGGACTTGTCGACATGTATATTATAAAACCAATTTTACTATATATTTCCCATGCCTTATCCACACCCTTATAAACCCTTAGCCTGTACATTACAACCCGAATAAAAGTCCTCTTTTGATAATTATACATGGTGCTTACGCCATGTCGGTGCAGTTTTGTTTCTTGTACAAGCCTATGGTAACTTAATGAATCATGTCTGAGCAATTGAGTGTGATTTCCCTTTTACCCTCTATTACATCACATACGAGTGTTTGAGTGAATTATACTTTCCTTATTCGTGAGGTGCTTAGTCATGTTATTACAGCTTGAAGATCATTGGGTATTGTCAAACATCTCTGTTTTCACATATTAAAAATCCAAAAATATTTTTCATAATTCTATGTTTGTTTTGTAAAGCTTATTATTTTTCCTTATTTTGCTTGAGGGCAAGCAAACCCTTAAGTGTGGGGGGTGCTTGCGCCTTTTGCACTTACTTATTACAAAAACCAAAAATATTTTCGATAATTTCACACCCAATAAAATTTTTTAAATTAAAAATAAAAAAATATCAAAATATAAATATATATATATATATATATATATATATATAAAATTAAAAAATTCTTGTCTTGTCACCTAGGACCTTGTTTATAAAATTTCTTTTTTTAGATTTGCTTGAGGGCAAGCAAAATTTTAAGTGTGGGGGGATTTGATAACGCTTAAATTATACATGCTTTTATATGCGTTATCAATAATTATATATATATAAATTGGTTAAATATAAGAACTTTTGGTATAGAATAGAATATATTTGTCATTGTAGGTTCTTGGAAGGCGTCGTGGAAGAAAACGGAAGAATACACGAAGATTTGAAGCTTAAACGAAGAAATAACGGAAGATAAAGATCTCCCAACACCTGTTCACTGTTTTTGTCGTAACTCGGTCATACAAACTCCGTTTTAGTTGGTTCAAGCGGACACGCGAGAGGAATTCAATTATCTACAACCATATAAAAGGCCAACTACTGAAAACGACCAAAAGTACGCCGCACTTGCAGAAAGTGTGGCGTACTTTTTCACCAGAACTGAAAAATCCTTTAAAGACCCAAAGTGTGGCGGTTTTACCCAAAGTGCGGCGCACTTTTGAGGCGGTGGAGAAAATTAAATGCAATTAAATGCTAAGTGCATTAACTCACTAAGTGCGGCGCACAAATAAGTGTGTGTGACGCACTTTGGCCCCCGGAAAACCTATAAATACCCTCCTTGGCTCTCCTATTTCATATATCTCTCATACAATCTTCATACATCTTACACACACAATCTCTAAAGCCTTTGGAGAGGAGGAAGGAGTGGTGAGGATCCTTGGATCCAATGATCCAAACACCCCTTTAATCTACCACTTACCACCATTTCACCACCATACTATCACCACAAACCACCACCATAGCCATGAATTTTCAGAATTCTAACACCATATCTAGCCTACATATCATCCATTTTCATAAGCTTAACACTTATTACCTTGATTCTTAGAGGATTCACACCAAATTCTCTTAAGATCATCACCATAAACCTTGTTACCAAACACTCCATTTGGTGATACGTTGTTGAATTTCCAGAAGTTAGGTGACATATTTCCGGTTATCTCAGTAGCATTTGGTTGTTGGTTCATCATGGAATTGTTAGTTTTGGGATTGGTGGTTATATTAGTCGAAATATTGGTATTGTTACTTTGCTCTCATATATGAAACATGAATAATATTTGGATGATTTTGCTATGACTTATGAATATATATGTTTATTAATTCGATATTATCTTGCTTGAATAATTGTTAATCTTTTGGTATATCATTGCAATTGAAATAGGCCAAAAGGGTTAATTGTCTTGGTGTATTTTGAACCGTTTGTCTATGACGTGTCAATATCATACTTGTGGGAATTGTATGGTAAATTGATAAACAACCCAAGTAGACTAATGTTTAAGACTCTTCCTTATGTTGACCGACCGGGTTGGGACGAATTCTTATTTATGCATATTTGATATAAACTGTTCTTAATGCGCTCATGATGGTATAATATATAGGCCGAAAGGATTCTATGTCATTGTTGGTAGATATGTTTGTTATGGTAATTACCCGTTATTCATGACTTGTATGATTTCTTTTATATAAAGTCTTGCTCTATCTTTATCTATTATGTTATGTGGATCATGTCTTGTATCTTGCTTGTTTTATACACACGTTTTGGCTTTATGATCCGTGACAATCATTTAGCTTTGTTACTTGATAAACAATCTGTGAATTGCTACAAATCTCGTGGAACGACCTGGACTTACCTAATACTATATTCCCCTTTCACACATGGAAATTTTAGCATTTGCCTTTTTCATTCTTAAGTGTGGGGGTGTCTACCGACATTTTTGAACATTGAGACCAATGTTTAGTTCTAAGTATGGGGGGGATTTCTGCCGAAATGATCATACTTGTGTTTGTCTGGGACCCACGCAACCTCGTTTTGACAAATATATTGTTTTATTTTATTAAAAAAAAGATAAATAAAAAATTAAAAAAATGAAAAAAAATAATATAAAAATGTGTAGAAATAAGGCCAGTAGGCTAGAACTAGGAAGATTTTGACTTGACCGAGTGCTTCACTCTAGCTTTTTCCTTAACTTTTGAGACTAAGCGTGTGCAAATCTTAAAATTTTTGCAAAGAATGAAAAATGATAGAGTTGAATATAAGTTAGATGCTAAGCGTGGAGTAGTTGGATCTCTTTAGATCTCATAGAGGTTAATTGTGGCTTTTTGCTCCCATCAGCTAAATAAACGAAATAAAATAATTTTCAATAAATAAAGTTACTTTGGTTTTTGTGATTCTTAGTTTTGATCCCTTCTTAGAGATTCCTTCTAATGAAAGTAAGGTACACATCGAGGTTTTATCAATGTTGTGAGGAAATAGGCTACCGATTCCTGACGGCTCGCTCACGTTATCTAGGTAGTTAAAAGGCCATAGGACTTGAAATTTGGCTATAAAAATAATAATAATAATAATATAATAAACTGAAGTCGAAATAAGACTACTGTTTCCTGTTGGTTCGCTCCCGATGTCTTAGTTGTTTAAAGGGTGGAAGTAATAATAATAATAATAATCCCAGACTAATAAAAGTTTATTGTTTTCTGACGGTTCGCTCCCGTTGACTCAGCCTTCAAAAAGGTCAAGGAAATTCCGGAGGTCGAAATAAGACTACTGTTTCCTGTCGGTTCGCTCCCAATGTCTCGGTTGTTTAAATGACCGAAGGCTAATAATGTTGCTATGATAATAATAATAAAGCCAAATTTCGACTCCGGCGTTATCTAAATAAAGCCTCCGTCTCTGGACTCGTAGTTGAGTTGTTTCGGATGAAATAAAAAGGATAACCCCTATATCATGCGAAATTAGAACCTTAATGTGGATCTTATTCTTAGCATATCGTTTCTTTAGGAAATGATTTCAAACTAATTGTAGTTTAAACCGGCCTCCTTTAAATAATAAGACCTTAATCTACTGAAATAAGTGATTTTTTAACTTTATGTTTTCTAAATAAAATCCTTAGAGGAATTAGGAATAAGGGAGTGAAAAGTAGTTGCGTGTACACAATTAGCATTTATGAGTAGTGTTAGCATCTAATTTTATATTTAGCTGTGATTCCGTTTTAAGTTTGGTTTGAGGATTGTGAAAAATCAAGGATGATGAACTCCCGTTCTTAAAGCATTTTAAATAATTTTATTAAAATTTTATCTTAGTTTTTTATCTATTAATTTATAAATGGTTAAAACGGCGCGTTTTAGAAACAAATGATTTTTCTTATACCTTCTTGATGAACACCCTTCTATTCTTGTTTGATGTAAGGGGTTATTAGTTAAGGGGGGTTAAAATATTTTCTTTTACAACGTGTATTATAAACATTGCGTGTGGGACCAACAATGGCTTAGTGTGGGGAAATTTGATGTGTGCTTAAACACACATCATTTTAGCTTCAAAAAACACTCTAAAACGGACTAATAACCATAAAATATGAGTAATTATATTGCAAATATGTTTGGTTTGTATTATTATGTCTTGCAGGTACAAAGGATTAAAAACAAAGCACAAACGGTAATTTTCGGGTGAGTTTCGACGACGTTTTCACGTTTATCGAGATTTAAACGAAGTCGTAAAAATTCCCCGAGCACTTAATTGGAAAGAGCATAAAATTACAAATCTATCGGTGTGACAACCATGACTTAAGCAGGTCAGTCAAACTATTAGTATTGACTTATGGAAGAGCCATTAGTTATAGAGAACTAGGTGGTTGAGCCTAGATTATAGCTTAAGGGTCCCTCATATAGATGCATTTAGGGCTTATATGTAAGTATATACCTACTGTGACAACCATGACTTGAGCAGGTTAGTCAAACTATTAGTGTTGACTTATGTATCTGTTGCAATGAATGAGTTATGTGTTATATGTGTTTATATGTGTTTATGTGTGTTGTGTGGGATATGTGAGATTTGATAATCAATCCATTGATCATGATCGTCTCATTGGGATTGGATTTGTGTTGGATTTTGTCGAGTTCATTTCGTTCACTTTTATTGACAAGGAAATGATTTTGGTGATTGAAGCGGTTTCGCGTTAATTGTGTAAGTAATTATACGTATATGTATTTTTGTGTTAGTAATATTAGGATAAGATTAGGTTCTAGTAGTTAGAATATGAAAGAAATGAAATTTCTATTTTTGGAAAGTTAGGGTTAATAAAAATAAAAAGTTATTTATTTTTAAAAGTCTAGTAAATTGCGTTTAAGCAAAAAGGTATGCGCAAGCAAGCTAAGGTTTTTATAAAAACTTAAAGTAATGTTAATAATTAAGTAATTAATAGATAAATAAAAAAAATATAAAAAAATATAAATAAGGCCAATCGGCCGGTTTTTAGGATAAAAGAAAAAAAGGAAAACAAATCTTACTCTAATTAAAATTGGTAAAAGATATTGATAAGTGTAAAATACACATATCCGTTTGTACCTAAAAAGACCCAATTAAACCCAAAACAGACCAAAAATGGCAAAAATATGCTTGTATTTGTGTTTTGTGTGTGCAGGTACGGATATATCAAAAATCACAAGAAAACAGTCAAAAAACGGGCAAGCACGGACACGAGAATCAGAAGAGTTCAAAAAGAAGTCAAAGAATCAAAGTCGAAGCCAGAAAAGTCAAGCCTTAGTCAAATCCAGTCAAGATGGTTAAAAATTGGTCAACAAAAGTCAATACAAAAGGATAAATCCTCAAAATGTTTCACTTTGGTCCCTCAACTCTCACAAAAGTCTAAAAATGTCTCATCCTCCCTTATTGGGCCCAGGAAAGCTTAATGGGCCTTACCCGGATCCTTAAGCCCAAAACCCTAGCCCACTTCCCTTTAATATAAACCACAAGGGCCAAACTTGAATATTTCCAAAGACTCTTTATAACTAAAAAGGAGAAAGGAAAGAGAGGGGCCAATTGTGCTATTATATCAAAGATATAACAGTTTTAACTGTCGAAAAAAGGGCGCGAAACCCATTTACTATTCACCCGTCATCCCATCTTTAACTCAGATCTACTGCCTTTAGTGTTATAAGGTTATTATTACCTTGGTAATCACAAGATAATAATGTGAGAAACTTTGTTGAAATGTTTCACCAAAGGCTATGCGGAATCGCAATGGTCAAATCAGTTCCCTTTCCAAGGGGATTCACTAGCTCACTCTCATGAGGAGGCCACGTCAGCAATGGTAAAAGCATAAAGGGGTGTGGGTTTTTGCACTAAACACACTCACACAACTAGCACAAGTTGTCACATTAAAGAATGACAGCTTGGCAATCCGTGTGAGTGAGTTATTGATCCAACGGCTAAAAACTTTTGATCCAATGATTATGACAATGAGTGTGAAATTGAAGGATTGAAGAGCAAGGCAAGGTGATAGGTGTAAAATACACATATCTATCTATACCTAAAAAGACCCAATTAAACCTAAAACAAACCAAAAATGGCAAAAATATGCTTGTATTTGTGTTTTGTGTGTGCAGGTTCGGATAAGTCAAAAATCACAAGAAAACAGTCAAAAGCAAGCAAGCACGGACACGAGAATCAAAAGAGTGCAAAGCCGAAGCCCCAAAAGACCAAAGCCTTAGCCAACTTTCATCTACAAGGGCCATTCTTGCAATTTCCAAAAGTTATTTATAACTTAAAAAGAAGAAATGAAAGAGAGGGGCCAAATGTGTAAGCCTCCCAAAGTTCAACAGTTTTAACTGTCGAAAAAAGGAGCGGGAACCCTTTTACTATTCATCCATCTTCCCCGTTTTCACCTCCTTGGTAAAACAAAGGGCAAATCAAAATTAGAGGGTGCGTTGGTCAATTCAAGGAAGCTCAAGCACAAATGAAGGGTCAAATTAGTCTAATCAAGGGGATACTTATCCTAGCCCAAGCTCAAAGGCCACATCATCAAGCAAAGAAGCACAAATTGTGATGGGTTTTGTGCTAAACTTACTCACAAAACTAACACAAACGTCACATCAAGGGAATGACACGCTGGCAATCCTCAGGTGTCCACATCTTGATCAAACGGCCACAATTGATGATCAAATGATTGATTAAATGAATGGCAGAGATTGAAGATTGGAGAGCAGAGCTAGAGGTCCTAGAAGCTTCAGCTGGGCACTATAAAAAGACCTCACTTCTCACACACACATCATCTAGTTTTTTTAGTAGTCGATTCTAGTTTTTATATAATTTTTAGCTTAAATTCGTATTTGTACTTAAATGTTCTTGTAATTTCCTTTTCTTTTAATGTAATCAGCTTTTTCAGTTAATGAAATTCAGTTTTTAATGTTTTAAATTCCGTCTTCTAAGCTCTCATTTAAAGTCATAAGCTCTCTTAATAAGCCGTATTGTCTCATAAGCTAATAAGCTACTCAAAAGCTCTTTCAGTCTATAAGCTGAAATAGAGCTGTTTGAATTCAGTATTAATCTTATCTAAACCTTTAACTAGCTTAAACTTACATGGATCTTATTGGATCTAAGCTTTTGGAAGGGGATCTTACCTTGGAAGAGATCCCAAGTAACATACTCTAGCTTATCTAAGCTATAGAGCTGTCAGCTGTCCCTTATTGGTTCCTTTTGTTTAGCTAAAGGATCAAGTGAGTTTCCCTTTTTCATTCTCTTCTAAAATCAGTTTAAATTGCTTAGTTTTAGTTTAATATTGCTTATTTGCTTATTCTCTTGCTTATTAGTGTTTAAATGTCTCTTTAGTACTATGATTAGTTTAGTTCTTTATCTGTTTTTTGCTTAAAGTAGTTTAAGATCTTAGTTATTAAATTCTGTCCATAAAAAACTCATAAAATCCAAAAACATTAGTTTAATTAGTTTAAGATTTTTAGAATTTTGCTATCAAGTTGTTTAATCTGATTGTTATGTTTTTTTAAACGCTAGTTTTTATCTGGTATTTAGTGCTTGTTCATTAGATTTCTCTTAAAAAGCTTTCTTAAACTCTATCATAATGTTAAAAGTATTGTTGTGTGAATATTAATCTCAAAATTGCACTAGCAGTACTAAATTCATGAGTACGGCTTAGCTTTACACTAGGCATTACTAACTTCAAGTTAGTACTGCTTTCACAGTTAATACTGTTACTTTAATTTCAGTTAGAATTAAGTTATTTTTAGCTTCTTTAGATTTTAAGTTTCATTCCTAGCTTATTTCATTGCTTATTTAGTTTTCAAAAGTCAAAATTGCACTAGCAGTACTTTCTCTTGAAAGTACTGCTGAATTTTTACACTAGCAGTACTAACCATAAGTTAGTACTGCTGTGTTCATAGCTTTATTTAGTTAAGTAATTTTAGGATTTAGCTTATCAAATTCAGTAGAATTTAAGTTTTCTTAGAGCTTAATACATTTTAAGTCTTAAATTTTGTTTTCTAGCTTATTATCTTAGCTTATTTTGCTGTCAAAAGTCTTGAAAAATCTGAAAACTCCAAAAACAGTACTTAGAAGTCCTTAGAATTTAAATTGTTAATTTAAGCATATGGATCTAGATTTTTTACTAGCTTAAATTAGATAGATTATAAGTCGTTTATACAATTCCTTTAAGTTCGAGTCTATTTTAGCTATTTAAGTTTTTTTAGCTCAATGGATTTTGAGTTACTTTGGCTTATTTCCTGAGTTTGCTATATTTTTATGATCGATTTCAAGTAAGTATAAAAGTAGCTTACGCTTTAATTTCTTTCATTCATAGATTAACACATCAAAAGGTTTCAGAACTCTTGTTCCTTTTTCATTTTGAGCTAGTTTTTGAGTTTTTATAGCTATTTTCTAAAACCACGGGGGTTAAGCCCTCCTTTCTGTAACAGCTTATTAAAAAGCTCTTTTTTAGAGCATATCTTTGATTTCAGACTATAGTGCCTATGTTAAAGTTGTTCCCCCTGACTTCCTTACAACTTGCTTCTTTGAGTTTTTTCATAATAAGCACTTTTCAAAATTTCACCTTAATTTGGCCTATCTTGTTATCGGTATTAATTCATAGGGTAGGAATTGTAACTTTCAATTTAATTGTTTTTTCAGTTAGTTTCCTCCCGTTTAGTCCTAATTCCTTTTTTGCACCATTAGTCCAGCAGCTTAAGTTTATTAATTATTTTATTAAGATTTAATTAAAATTAGGGTTAAGTTTTAATTAGTCAATTAAACCTTTTATAAAAAATAAAAATTAGGGCTTTTATTATTAATAGTTTTTCGAAAATTTTCTTTACCAGAGTAAAATTTTAGTTTACATTTTTAGGGATTTAAAATTTGTTTATTTGCTTAATTGTCATTATTTGTTGCTTCGTAATCAAAGATTTAACACTTGCCTTTTGTGTCTCTACCAAGTACGGCTCACCTTGAAAAGAAATTTTCAAGAGCTACCGTGAAGTAGTTGATTATTTGGTTTAAGTCTCTTTCGTGTAACCGTAAAAAAAAAAAAAAAAAAAAAAAAAAAAAAAAAAAAAAACGAACGAAAAAAAATTAGTGTAAAGTTTTGCTTTTTAATTTTCAGTTTTTCCTTTTTATGCGCACTCGTTCGCAATCTCGAAGACGTCGTCAACAACAAACTCTTCCGGTTGAACCAATTGTTGAACAAAACGTTGTTCCAATGGCCGACAATCGAACAATGGCCCAAATGTTACAAGCACCCATCGAGGGGTATGAAGATGCTATAGTTGTTCCACCGATCAATGCCAACAATTTCGAGCTTAAGCAACCGTTAATCAATCTTGTGCAAAGTAATAAGTTTACGGGTAGACAAGATCCTCACATTCAAAAACCTTCGATTTTTATTAATAAAGTCACTCCACGTTTAACATCCAGAAAGTTCCAACACTTCGGTTAAGCTTTGCTTTCCCTTTTTCACTAGACGGTGAAGCCCGAGATTGGTTTAGACAAGGAACCTCCAAATCAATTCTCGACATGGGAACGACCTTGTTTCACATCATAACCAATATTTCCCACCTCAAAACCACTTACTATCGTAATAGAACATTTACTTTTTGATCAAAAACCAACACAGCCTTAATGGAGCATGAACGTTTTAAAAGACTCCTTCGTCAATGTCCTCACCATTGGCTTTTCAGAACTCCTACCAACTCGATACTTTTTACATTTCTTGAATTCAAACGATCAAGATGCCTTAAGATTCTGCACAGTTTGGCAATTATCTTGACAAAATGCCTCAGAAGGTTTAGCAATTATCGAAGCAATCAAAAGTCGTTACTCCAGAAGTCGTGCTCCCTTAAATGTGGTGATGTACCTTTCATTTCATACAACAATCTCGAATCATTGAAGAAGATTGATCTAATTGATGTCACTTGTGAAGAGTACTCACAAGAAGTGCTTGGATTTTCCGATTCCGTTGCTTACAACAATCCTTCTCCGCACTTCGATCCGATTGTCTCTACTTCATCTCCAGCACTCACTCCGTTTGATGAAAGTGATTTTCTACTCTTTGAGGAAGCCGATGCTTTCATAGCAATCGATGATGAACCAGTTTCACCAGTTTTCAATGCTACATACTATGATCCCGAGGGTGACATTCTCATTCTCGAGGCACTTCTCAACAATGGCAAGTCAAATGAGACCACCGGGTTTCAATCAACCGAATGTCCAAACCAATCAAAACCGTTATCAAGGGACCAATTCTAACTTCAACCAAAACCGTGGAGGAAACTTTAATCAAAACCGTCAAAACAACCAAAACCAAGTTTATCAACCACCAACCAATCAAGTTTTACCTTACCAACCTCCAACAAATAGTGTTTTGAAAACAGATTTTGAAAGCTACGTCAAAGCAAACGATGCAGTATTAAAGAATGTGCAAAATCAGAATCAAGGTTTGCAAAATCAAATGGCAAATGTTACAAGTTTGTTAACAAGCCTTTGCACCAAGTTTGATGATTTAGGCAATTCCAACCAAGCTTCAAATTCAAGTTCTTTACCAAGCAATACCATTCCAAACCCAAGAAACGAAGCCAAGGCAATTACAACTCGTAGTGGTGCCTCATACGATGGACCTCCGATTCCACCGCCGGTGGTGGAAAAGGAAAGTGAGGTGACAAAGGATACGGAGCTACCAAGCACCGAAGACATCCAACCTCCTCCATTCGTCCAAGAACAAACCAAAGACAAAGAACCAATCGAAGAACCTTCTTTCGTTGCCAACAAAGCCAAACCTAATTTGCCTTACCCATCGAGACTCAACAAAGAGAAGATTCGTGAAAAGGATGATATCCTAGCTTCAAAGTTTATGGAAATCTTCCGTAATCTTCACTTTGAGCTAAGTTTCGCGGATGCTCTCATTCATATGCCAAAGTTTGCTCCGATGTTCAAAAAGATGCTTAATAACAAAGACAAGTTAATTGAGTTAACCAAAACACCATTGAATGAAAATTCGTGAATGAAAATTGTAGTGCGGTTGTCCTTAAAAAGCTTCCCGAAAAGCTAGGTGACCCCGGTCGATTTCTCATTCCATGTGATTTTTCAGAGTTCGATAGTTACTTAGCCCTTGCCGATTTAGGAGCTAGTATCAATCTCATGCCTTTATCCATCTGGAAAAAGCTTCAACTCTCAGGCCTAACCGAAACAAAAATGGTTTTAGAATTAGCCGACCGTACAATTTCCAAACCAACCGGTGTAGCAGAAAATGTTTTTGTCAAAGTAGGAAAGTTTTACTTTCCCGCCGACTTTGTTGTTCTAGATTTTATAGCCGATCCTCGAGTACCATTAATACTCGGGCGACCCTTTCTTAGGACGGCTCATGCTTTAATCGATGTTTACGAAGGAGAGATTACTCTTAGGAATGATGATCAATCGTTAACCCTTAAATGTGGTGATGCACCTTCCATTTCATACAACAATCTCGAATCATTGAAGAAGGTTGATCTAATCGATGTCACTTGTGAAGAGTACTCACAAGAAGTACTTGGATTTTCCGATTCCGTTGCTTACAACAATCCTTCTCCGCACTTCGATCCGATTGTTTCTACTTCATCACCAACACTTACTCCATTTGATGAAAGTGATTTTCTACTCTTTGAAGAAGCCGATGCTTTCATAGCAATCGATGATGAACCAGTTTCACCAGTTTTCAATGCTACGTACTATGATCCCGAGGGTGACATTCTCATTCTCGAGGCACTTCTCAACAATGATCCATTACCTTCACCAAACCAAGGAGATTACTTACCCGGAATTCAAAAAGATCTCAAAGTTGTCGAACCAAAGAAGTCTTCAGTCGAATATGCTACTTCTTATGAACCAAAAGATGAAATTCCCGAAGTCGAACTTAAAGAGTGGAGGTGGGAAGCAGGGGAGGGTATCCTACGCATCTCGCAGTATGCATTTTTAGAGGCAATATAACAAACTTCCAGTAATAATTTCAAAAGATTTGAGCCTAGAGAAATAGAACCTCACTCATTAATGTTCTAAAAAACCGAAAACATGCAATTGCTTAGAACCTTCGATATCAAAGGAATAGATCCAGAATTTTGCTCACACACAAAATCCTTTTAGAGATGATTACCAACCTTCAGTTGCAACATCAACGGAAGGGTTAACCCTAAAATCCTCGATGTCATCAAGAAAGAAGTAGAAAAACTTCTTGACGCGGATTAATTTTATCCAATCTTGGATAGTCCATGGGTTAGTCCCAGTCCATTGTGTTCTCTAAAAAAGGTGGTATGGGGACCGTTGTCCAATGAAGAAAATGAGCTGGTGCCTACAGATTAGTCCCGGGATGGAGAGTTTGTATCGATTATATCGAAAGGTTAAACGAAGCAACTTGTAAAGGACCATTTTCCGTTACCATTTCATCGGACCAAATGTTAGAACGATTAGCGGCAATCGAGTTTTATTGTTTCTTAGTGGTTTTTTGGGTATTTCCAAATTCCCATTGAACCTAAAGTCATGAAGAATAAACTACTTTCACGTGCCCAGACGGAACTTCTCGAGTTCCGGCGTATGCCATTCGGTTTATGTAATGCACCGGAAATTTCCAAGTTGTCTGATGGCCATTTTTCACGAATGTAGAAAAAACTATGGAAGTTTTTATGGACGATTTTTCGGTTTTTGGGAGATTCTTTTTCCTCGTGTCTTGCAATTTAGATCGATGCTTAAAAGGTGTGAAGATACCAATTAGCACTATAATTGGGAAAAGTAGCCATTTCATGGTTAAAGAAGGCATTGTTTTAGGACATAAGATCTCTAGAAAAGGAATTGAAGTCGATAAGGCCAAAGTTGATGTAATTTCTAAGCTTCCTCATCCAACAACCGTCAAAGGAATTCGAAGTTTTCTCGGGCATGCGGGATTCTATCGAAGATTTATCAAAGACTTTTCCAAAATCTCTCGACCCATGACCCATCTCTTAGAGAAAAACACTCCTTTCATTTTTTCAGAAGATTGCATTCTTGCCTTTCAAGCATTAAAAAAGAAGTTGACCGAAGCTCCAATTCTCATTGCTCCAAATTGGGACCAACCTTTTGAAATCATGTGCGATGCAAGTGATTATGCAATCGGTGCGGTTCTAGGGCAAAGGATTGAGAAGCATTTTCGACCCATTCATTACGCTAGCAAGACAATGACTGAAGCAGAAACTAATTACACAACAACCGAAAAAGAGATGCTTGCAGTTGTTTATGCTTTCGAGAAGTTTCGATCATATCTAATCATGAACAAGAGTGTTGTTTACACGGACCACTCCGCTTTGAAATACCTTTTCAACAAGAAAGACGCCAAAGCAAGATTGCTTCGATGGGTCTTACTTCTTCAAGAATTTGATTTTAAGGTTATCGATACTAAGGGAGCTGAAAACTATGCAGCTGATCACCTCTCTCGTCTTGAAAACCCTTACGAAAATGTTTTTGATCCAAAAGAGATTACCGAGACTTTTCCTTTAGAGACTTTAAGTGTGTTAACTTTCAAAGACCAAAGTACCCCGTGGTTTGCCGACTTTGCTAACTACCACGCAGGGAAATTCATTAAAAAAGGAATGTCGACTCAAGAGAAAAACAAGTTCTTTAAAGATGTAAAACATTATTTTTGGGATGACCCTTTTCTTTTCAAGACTTGTGCGGATCAAATAATCCGAAGGTGTGTAGATGGCAAAGAAGCTTTCGAAATTCTCAAAGCTTGTCATAGTGGACCCACCGGGGGACACTATGGAGCCAACTTTACCGCCAAGAAGATTTTTGATGCCGGTTTTTATTGGCCCACCATTTATAAGGATGCCTACGAATTTGTCAAAACTTGTGATGCTTGTCAAAAACAAGGCAAAATCTCTCAACGTGATGAGATGCCTCAAAATGCAATCCAAGTTTGTGAGATTTTCGATTTATGGGGTATCGATTTTATGGGACCTTTTCCGTCATCTAGGGGTAACAAATATATTCTAGTAGCCGTCGACTATCTTTCCAAGTGGGTTGAAGCGAAAGCGCTCCCTACCATGAATGATTGGGTAGTTGTTAAAGTTCTTAAATCCTTTCTCCCGTTTCGGTTGCCTACGAGGCACTCATAAGCGATCGTGGGACCCATTTTTGTAACGACAAATTTGATAAAGTTATGTCTAATATGGTGTCACCCCATGTCTTTCCGAATCCTTACATCCTCAAAAACGAGTGGTCAAGTTCGAAAGTACGAATCGTGGTCTCAAAAGAATTTTAGACGAGGTCGGGTCGGAGAAAAACCGTGCTCATGCTCAGATAAGTTAGAAAGATGCATTATGGGCTTTTAGAACTGCTTACAAGACTCCGATAGGATGTACTCCATATAAGTTAGTCTATGGAAAAGCGTGTCACTTACCAGTTGAGCTAGAACACAAAGCATATTGGGCTCTTAAGCATGCCAACTTCGATTTAAAGACCGCGGGTGATCATCGAAAGCTTCAGCTCAATGAACTTAGCGAGCTTCATTGATCTCAAGCTTATCACGAATTCGTTAATCTACAATGGAGACTAGACAAAGAACGCTACACGATTCCAAGATAACGAACCTCGAATCATCAATTTGGTGATCAAGTCCTTCATTTTCACTCCCGATTAAATATATTCTCCGGAATGCTCAAAGTTGTTGGTCCGGACTTTACAATCACCGATGTGTATCCTTATGGCATGCCACGTTGTCTTAGGCGATGGTTCTTAATTTCAAAGTCAAACTGCACCGTCTTAAGCACTACTATGGAGGGGATACACCACCATTGGTTATCCCGGACCTCCAGACTTTCCCTAAGGACAACTAAATTCAGGGATCGAGTCGAGCTTGCGACTCGGTAATCAAAAACAAGCCGCTTCGTGGGAGTTCACCCCATGCTTATCCTTTCTATTTTCTTTCTATTTTCTTATCTAATGTGTTGTGTTGAGAGAGGCTTGTTCTCTTTCCGATTTCTCGATGTTTGTTTGTTGTGATTTTTGCAGGACTCTCCTAACAAATTCTTTGAAGCCTCTCGTGTCCGGTGTTGTTTCCCGTTTTACTCGAGCTTCTCATCCTTTGTGTGAATTTAGTTTGGGGAGATCCATATCCTTTCATCTAATCGATTAACGTTTATCTTTGCATACTTCATAAACGGCTTAGATTTACGTAGAGACCCGACTTTAAACATTGAGGACAATGTTTCGTTTTAGTTTGGGGAAGGGAATCTATCGATTTGATGTTACTTGCTTATTGTTTTGTTCTCACGTACCCGTTTTCCCACAAAAATAGCAAAAAATTTTAATTTTTCAGTAGTGTTTAAAAAAAAAAATGTTAAGACAAAAATGTAAGTTTTCCGTTGGTAAGAATAAGAAGTAATTTTTGACCCGATCGTACGTGTAGAGTTCTAGCTTTCTCCCTTAACAATTAATGATGATAGTTTGTGCTAGTCTCATATAGGACTTTTAAACATTGCTAAACTTGAAAATCATTAGTAAATGAAAGCTTGTGCTAATCTCAAGTAGATTTTAAATATGCCGAGGATGGATTTTATTAGGCTATAGCATTGCATATTTCTTTTGTGACGGAAAACAAGGAAATGATAGTGTTATTTATAACGTCATGATGCTAAACGTAGAATGTTGGTTTTTCTTTCAAACTCATAAGTATTTACTTGTGGCTTTTTCTCCATAGCTTGTTACACTTTTATTTGATGTTTTAAATAGAGGGTGCATGGTTTTTGGTTAATAATTGTTAAATAGAATCTTTTTTTAGTTCCTTTGTGATTAGGATGAGTACACATCAGGAATACTTAATTTGGCTTAAAAATGCAAAAATAATAATAAATAAGTATCTCTGCCAGATTACTTCATCGTGTCGGAGGCGTGGCCGATGTTGGAGTTTTCATATGAGGTGGGGTCCGGTGTCATAATAAGTAGAATAACCTCTTGTCGACTCGCTATCGATGTGGCTTCGAGATAAAAGGCACCGGTTTTACTTATATAATCCGAAGTCGAAATATGTTTGCTTCATCTTGTCGGAGGCGTGGCCGATGTTGTAGCCTACTAAAGGACTGAGGTTTAATAATGTTGCTTAATTTTTGTCTTGTTTTGTGCCTTAAAGAGCCTAAGGGTATATGGTGCAAATAAGATTGGTCCATTCATGTCTTAAAGAGCCTTAGGGTATATGACATGAATGGTGCCTTGCTTAAGTAGCCTAATAAAAGCCAAATTTTGGTTGCCTCGATGTGGACTTTAATCTTGATTGCATTTGATCTTTTGAGAAGGGCTAGGAGCTAATTATTGCGTTCTTTACCATTACACTTTATTTTCTGAATTAATAAGTATCGAAACAAAAGTCTTAAAGAGCCTTCGGGTATATGACTTAAGTAAAATCCTGAGATACAAAAGTAGGATTTTGGAGGGAAGTAAATTAAATTAGTATTTATGAGTAGTGTTAGTGTCATGACTTGTAATTAACAATGATCTTGTTTTTAAGCTTAGCATGGGAAAAGTGAAAAAATCGGGGATGATGAAGTTATCTTTTAGACACTTAATTGTGCTTTTTATTCTATGATCCTAAAAGTTACCAATGAGGTAATGAAAACAATACATTATGTCAACACAAATAAGTTGTAGTTAGGTAGTTAATTATCAAGAAAAATCATAAAAAGAGAAAAATCTTTGAAAAAGGGAATTCGGGTGTTTTATAACTTGTGATCTCTTATCTCTCTCAAACAAAACTCTTTGCTACTTTTCAAAGGTTTAGTTTGGGGAATTTTCGAGGCTTGGGTCTATAAGGCATGTTATATTGAGTGGGACAGAATCGTTTAGTTTGGGGAATTTTGATATGTGTAAAATACACATATCCATTTATACCTAAAATAACCCAAATAAACCCAAAACAGACCAAAAATGGCAAAAATATGCTTGTATTTGTGTTTTGTGTGTGCAGGTACGGATAAGTCAAAAATCACAAGAAAACAATCAAAAGCAAGCAAGCCCGGACACGAGAATCAGAAGAGTTCAAAAAGAAGCCAAAGATCCAAAGCCTTAGCCAATCTTCATCTACAAGGGCCATTCTTGCAATTTCCAAAAGTTATTTATAACTTGAAAGAGAGAAAAGAAAGACAAGGGCCAAATGTGCAAACTTCTCAAACTACAACAGTTTTAACTGTCAAAAAAAGGAGCGGGAACCCCTTTTACTATTCACCCGTCTTCCCCAATTTCACTCCTATGGTAAATCAAGGGGCAAATCCAAATTAAAGGGTGCGTTGGTCAATTCAAGGAAGCTCAAGCACAAATGCAAGGACAATTTAGTCTAATCAAGGGGATACTTATCCTAGCTCAAGCTCAATGCCACGTTAGCCATGGTGAAAGCACAAATAGTGGTGGGTTTTTTGTGATCAATTTACTCCAAAACTTAACACAACGTCACAGCAAAGAATGCCACGTGCAATCCTCAGGTGCCACAAATGATCCAACGTCCCACATCATAGATCAAATGATTGAAGAAATGAATGGCAGAGATTGAAGGTTTGGAGGGCAGAGCTATAGATCCTAGAAGCTTCTTTCAGTCCTATAAATAGGCCTCATTCTCACACACACATAGCGTCTTGAATTTTTCTTTTTAATCTAGTTTTTAGTAATGTTTAGTAGCTAAATCGTAATTTTTCCTTAAATGTAATTTTCCTTTTCTAGTAATGTAATTCAGTTTTCAATTAATGAAATTCAGTCTCAATTTGTCATAAGCTCTTCTTATTTTCAACCTTTAAGCTCTCTTAATAAGCCAAAATTATCTCAATAAGCTCATATTAAGCTCTTTCAGTCTATAAGCTGAAATAGAGCTGTTTGAATTCAGAATTAATCTTACTTAAACCTTAAATCAGTTTAAAACCTATTATGGATCT
Organism: Tanacetum coccineum; assembly: GCA_026074375.1. Taxonomy (NCBI): domain Eukaryota; kingdom Viridiplantae; phylum Streptophyta; class Magnoliopsida; order Asterales; family Asteraceae; genus Tanacetum; species Tanacetum coccineum. The sequence continues at coordinate 12,625 of BQNB010019461.1, read as the reverse complement.
TATGTATCTAAGCTTTGGAAGGGGATCTTCCTTGAAGAGTTGCCAAGACTTTACTCTAGTTATCATAAGCTAGAGAGTTGTAGCTAGCCTTTATTGGTTCCTACTTGTTTAGCTAGTAGGGGAGTTTGTATGTTTCTCTTTCATTTTCTTGAAATTTCTAGTTTTAAATTTTGATATTTTGCTTCTGCACTATGTTTAGATTGTTTATTTGCTTATTCTATTTGCTGATTAGTGTTAAAAATTTCTTCTAGTGCTATTTAGTTCTATGGATTTCATGTTTTGCTTAAAATAGTTTATAGATCTTTGTTATCAATTTTGTCATAAAACTCATATAAACATTCCAATTAACATTAGTTAATCTTAGTAAGATTTAGAATTTTGCTTATTCAGTTGTTTAATCATGATTGTTAAGTTTGTTTTAAGCTAGTTTTTATCTGGTATTAAGTGTTTGTTCATTAGATTTCTCTTTAAAAGCTTTTCTCAAATCTATCATAATGGTTAAGTAGTGTTTGGTTTAGTGCAATCTCAAAATTACACTAACAGTACTAACCTAAAGTAGTATGCTGACCCTATGCACTACCAGTACTCAACCTCTCATGTAGTACTGCTTTCACAAGTTAGTACTGTTAGCTTTAATCTCAGTAGAATTAAGTTTAGTTTCAGCTTATTTAGATTTAGTTTTCATTTTCTAGCTTATTTCATTGCTTATTTAGTTTTTAAAAGTCAAAATTGCACCAGCAGTACTTTCAAGTGAAAGTACTGCTGAACTTTTTACACTAGCAGTACTAACCTAAGTTAGTACTGCCGTGTTCTTAGCCTAATTCAGATAAGTAATTTTAGGATTTAGCTTATCAAATTCAGTAGGATTTAAGTTTTTATATAGCTTAATATAGCTTAAGTCTTAAATTTTGTTTTCTAGCCTATTGTCTTAGCTTATTTTGCTGTCAAAAGTCTTAAAAAACCTGAAAAATCCAAAAACAGTACTTAGAAATTTTAGGATTTAAATTTGTTAATTTAGCTTATGGATATAGATTTTCTAGCTTAATCAGATAGATTATAAGTAGTTTTATAAGTCCTTAAAGTTTTAGAGTTTAGTTTAGCCTTATAAGCCTTTAAGCTCATTTGGAAATTGTGTTACTTTGCTTATTTCCTGAGTTTGCTTATTTCATGATCAATTTCAGTAGCATAAAAGTAGTTTAAGCTTTAGTTTCTTTTCATTTATAGATTAAGCATATCATAAGCTCTTTAGAACTTCTTTCCTTTTTCATTTTGATCTAGTTTTAAGTTTTTTACAGCTTATTTTCTAAAAACAAGGGATAAGCCCTACTTTCTGTAACAGCTTATTAATAAGCTCTTTTTAGAGCTTATCTTTGAGTTTCAGGACTAAGTACTTTTGTTTAAAGTTGTTCCCCCTGGCTTCATTTACAAACTTTGCTTTTTGAGTTTTTTCATTTTAAGCTCCTTTAAATTTCGATTTGCTTATTGGACTTAAGCTTGTGTCGGGATTAGATTCTTCAGGGTAGAAAAGTGTAACTTTTCGATTTAAATGTTTTTTCAGTTTAGTCCCTCCGTTAGTTTGGGTTTTTATTTATGTTTCCCGTTTGTTTCTGAGGTTTTGCACCATTAGTCTTTAGTTAAGTTTTTATTTAGTTTATTAATTTTAATTAGTATTTAGGGTTGGATTTTTAATGTTTAAATTAAACTTTTATACAGAGATAGAAAATTAGGGTTTTGTTCTTATTAATCTTCGGCAGATTTTAAAATTTGTTTTTTCGCCTTAAATTGTCATTATTTGTTGCTTCTTATTTTCGTTATGTAATAGCATATCCAAAATATCTTTGCTTCATTCAAATCAGGATCGAACCTAAACGTGGTTTTCAAATGTTCATCTAGTCGTTGGGGATAACGACCGGGTGATCATACTTGCACGGTTTATATCCGTAGTTTATATTGTTTATATATATTTTTGAGAGTGAATTTTATCAAGGGTAACTTGGTAACCTTCTTAATTTCTCTTTTAAAAGTATTATATTTTTATGATATATTCTATAGTATAATAGACTGCAACCAATCCCTATACGGCGTATTTATTCATTTGATACGCCATATCAATTCTCAGAACAAAATGTTTAAATTTCTATACTCTTGTGCTTTCCTCGATTGATTTTGCAGATATGGCTCTTCCACCACGTGAGCAAAGACACGGGTTTCTTAGATATGAGGGTATGGAGTACCCCGATACGGATATTGTTGATTTCGAGGGGAGATTAGCCAAGATTCATAAGAGGAAGGTGAGGTAATTGAGGAATTTAGAACTAGGAATGAAGATCTTGATACAAGAATTGATGATTACCCTAGTTATTGTGATGGCGATAGAATAATCATATAGATTGCGGCTCTTACTTAAAAGTTTTCTGCATGATAGGATTTGAATTTCACTCGCCAACTTTTTCCTGTTATGGTTATGTCAACATTTTTGTCAAGAAATTTCACAATTAATAATGGAAAATAAAATGGTCGTAACAAAGGGAATAATGTTTGTTGTAGGAGCCTTATGAATGCTGCCTATCCTTTGTTGGTAACCTTTTCTGTGATGACAGATTTTGAAGTTTCTAGATAATATGGAAGCTTTCTGTGAAGGATTATGGGCGTAGTTATTTTTAGCGAAAACCATTCTTAGACGAAGCATGATAATTAAAGTAAAACGGTTCAAAAGATTGATTTAGCCCTTTAAAAAGGTGATGAAGAAAGTAACTAGCCAAATCGTTCAATAACATCGAGTGTTTTTTAAATACCACACTAATGAGCAATGCAATAAGATCCCACCATTACTAAAGGTAAATGAGAAGGATGTGATGAACGGAGTCTCGCATGCATACCAAAAGCTTAAGGGGTTCTACAAAGGAGTTTTAGATCTAGGACAAGATCTAACTCCGTTAAAGCGAAGACAGAATAATGGCTCAACGCGGGCAATCAGCTGAACATGTGCTTGGAATTAAAAAGGAAGACTGAAGAAAAGTTAACTTAAAGACTTCGCCTGTAAACAAAAGTGCTTCCCGGGAGACAACCCGAATGTTATTTAATTTTGTTATCGAGTCTGTCTTCCCAGACTTCAATACGGCGTATCCGTTCCATACCATACGTCGTATTGAAGTCTGGACGTTATCAGTCTTTATTTTTTAATGAACTTTAATATAACATTATATTGTCAGTTCTGCGAATATGCGTATTCATCTAATTGATACGCCGTATCCACAGTCTGACCCGTATTTAGTTTGTTTTAGTTTAGTTTAAATTAACCGTAGATATACTAGGTAGGAATGCACCTGTTTCCTATATTTTACGCAGGACCTCGTGAAGGAAATATCGACGAATATTGGTGGAGAATTTACGAATCTAGAAATCTTGAAGTGTTGGAGTCTTGAAACCTCAAGACGGCTGTTCAACATAAAATCTTGCTCATAAACGCAAATTGGAGAATCTACCGAGCAAAAATCAGGGGAGTTTCTCATTCTAATTCTTTTTAAATTTCCGTATTTTATGTTTTATATATACAAAGAGGACGTTGTATAATTCAAGTGGGGGGATGGAATTAGAATGTTTACTTGTCCAAATTTTCACAATAAAATGCTTAAATTATGCTTAAATTTTAAAAAATTTCAAACATACTTTTGTAAAATTACTTGTTACATAACCCGTACACAATAACCCTTGTTAGATATTGTGAGGATAACCTTTCTGTTTCCAAATATTTACCAAAAATCCACAAAATATGAGTGTGCCGGTGATGTTGTAGACTTTAGAACTTGGCTTGGTATATCTATTCGAGACCACAATAATGAGTATTATGAATTTAATTAGAGTAACTTGTTTAAATTGGTAAATCTTAGGATTACAACTAAATCGCCTATACATGTTGTTTATTAACTAACTACACCAGTTAGTTAACCTCCCGTTAAACCCTTCTACTCTCATCTTTAGAGTGATGATCCACTAGAACAACCCGTAGATCCAATCCTTTAGGAATTTACACTAACTATTTGTTTTGTTACACCCTTACACCTTAACCTACCCTGTTAGATTAAAGTTTAATTTACAGTTGCTTAATGTGTAAAGTTTGTATTTCTCGAGTCTTGTGTCATTTTCTATCTTTAGTGCGGTTGGAAATTTGTGCATTGCAAATGGGAATGTATATTAGTAGTCAAAGCTCATGTGATTTTACTACAGTCACAAATATAGGTGAAACCGAAGAACGAAGAAATTATGGAAGGAATTATCTGGAATTATTATGATGGTGAAGATGGTGAAACTACACCGAGATTTGAAATATTGTTAAATAAAAAGAGAAAAAATGGAAAAAATGAGAAAAAAAGAGAGAAAAGAAAGTTTAAAGATAATCGTTTCAGAAAAAGCATTACCGAAGGAATTATACGAAGGATCGATTATTGGATGTAGAGTATTGTACAAAGTGGAAGATATCTCCACTTGCCTTGTAAAATATGTAAAGTTTTGGGATGATTGGGAAGTTGATCATTACAGGAACGCCAACTTAGGTTGTTGTTTTTTATCTATGATCAAGACGTTGTAAATAGTCATGTCTTTGTCATAATAACGGTCAAGAAAAAAGTGTCTAGCAACTTGTATCTTAAGTCTTTATTTGTTTCTTGATTTTTATTTAACAACAATTTACTTCCCTCTCACCTAATGATAACCGCTGGTTTTACGCGATAGGAGGATGTGAGCGAGGTGCTGTCGATTCCATTCGTTTGGCCTTGTATGACATGTCTCAGCAGCCGCGTTGGTTTACCGACTTTTTGGTGAAAGTTAGAAGGTTCCTACCCCTATATCATTTTCATCCTAACGTTAGTTAATTCGAATGGGGATGTGATTAGGGTTTGTTAAACGAATTGAACGTTCAGTGAACATTTCATGAACCGTTCGGTAAAAAGTTTGTTCATGTTCGTTTATTTATTAAATGGACGAACATGAACACTATTTTACGTTCGTTTAGTTAAATGAACGAACATGAACACAAGTCACGTTCGTTCGTTTATGTTCGTGAACGTCCGATTAGGCGTTTATTAACGTTTGTTTATGTTCATTTATATGTTTATGTTCGTATATCCATATCTTTAATTGTATATTTTTAAAATTGGTATGTTTAAATTTAAAACAACACTATAAAAACATAAACCTTATGACTAATTTGTTTAATATTGTATGTTTTTTCTACGTTCATTTATGTTCGATCGTTTATGTTGTTTAAGGTTTCGTTTAGTTCCTTAATAAACGAACATAAACGAACATGAACAATCTTATTTTCTTAATAAACGAACATGAACAAGAAAATTCGTCCGTTTAAGCGTTCATGTTCGTTATTTGTCCGAAGATCCAGACTTTCCTGATAGAGTATACAAGGTTGAAAAAGCACTGTATGGACTACATCAAGCCCCTAGAGCTTGGTATAAAACCTTGTCAACATATCTGTTAGACAATGAGTTTCAAAGAGGGAAAATTGACAAGACCTTATTCATCAAAAGATACAAAGGTGATATTTTGCTGGTCAAAGTGTATGTGAATGATATTATCTTTGGTTCAACAAAGAAAGAGCTATGCAATGCATTTAAGAAGTTGATGCATGAGAAATTTTAGATGAGTTCTATGGGAGAACTTACATTCTTTTGGGATTACAAGTGCAACAGAAGAAGGATGGGATATTTATTAGTCAAGATAAATATGTTGCTAAAATTTTAAAGAATTTTGTGTTTATAGAAGTCAAGACTGCAAGCACACCAATGGAAACTCAAAAGCCTTTGCTCAAGGATGAAGATGGTGAAGAAGTGGATGTTCATATGTATAGGTCAATGATTGGTTCATTGATGTATCTTACATCTTCAAGACCTGATATTATGTTTGTAGTGTGTGCCTGTGCTAGATACCAAGTCAATCCAAAGGTTTCAAATCTTCATGTTGTAAAAAGATTTTTTAGGTACTTAAAAGGTCAACCAAAATTAGGCCTTTGGTATCCAAAAGATTCTCCTTTTGATTTGGTAGCATACATTGATAGTGATTATGCTGGAGCAAGCTTGGATAGGAAGTCTACAACAGGAGGTTGTCAATTTCTTGGATGTAGATTAATATCATGGCAGTGCAAGAAACAGACAGTGGTTGCAAATTCCACAACAGAAGCTGAATATGTGGCTGCTTCAAGTTGTTGTGGACAAGTGCTTTGGATTCAGAATCAACTACTTGATTATGGGTATAATTTTATGCATACCAAGATCTTTATTAACAATAATAATACTATTTGCATAATTAAAAATCTTGTTTTTTCATTCAAAAACAAAGCATATAGAGATTAGAAATCACTTTATTAGAGATTGCAATGAAAAGAAATTGATTCAAATGGTTAAAATTCATACTGACAAGAATGTTGCAGATTTGCTTACAAAAGCTTTTGATGTAAGTAGATTTCAATATTTGATTGCTAGTATTGGAATGTTAAATCTCTAAAATCTTTTATCTCTTTATGTTTTTGTAAAGTTTTGTATGAATTAGTACTGTTATTCAGGACATTAAAAGTTTCTGCTGCTAAGTATAATTAGAACTGCTGGTTATACCTAATACTGCTGAGTGAATGTTGTTAGTTATACTTAATACTGCTGGTATAATTAATATTGTGATAATTGAGAAAATTGCTATGGCTTGTGTTTTCTTGGTTTTTGGACTAACATTTTGCAGGAAAAGCAAAGAAAAGTGTTAGATTGAACAGAGTGGTTGGTGAGCTAAAAGAATTGAGAGAATTAAGTGAGCATAAAAACAGAAAGAGAGCTGTGTGATATAAAAATAGACAGAGTGATTTGGTGAGAAAAAGAATTGAGAGAAATGGTGAGTTGAAAAACAGAAAGAGAGTTGAATATATTAAAAACAGACAGAGTGATTTGGTGAGAAAAAGAATTAAGAGAAATGGTGAGTTGAAAAACAGAAAGAGAGTTGAATATATTAAAAAACAGACAGAGTGTTTAAAATGGAATTGGAGTTAATGCTGGTAAAAGTTAATGCTGCTAGGCATAAACTTACTACTGCTGGTTGAAAGTTAATCCTGCTAGGCATAAACTTACAATTGCTGGTTGAAAGTTAATGCTGCTAGGTATAAACTTACAACTGTTGGTGAAAGTTAATGCTGCTAGGCATACCTTACTACTGCTGATGATGGTTAATGTTGTTGAGGGTATTTTCATAAATACTTCGATTAAGGGTTTCAATTAATCATTTAATCGATTTCACTCTTTCAAATACTCTCTAATCATAAACCCTAACTCAATTTTATCATCCATCATCAAAACCCAACACAATGACGACCCTAAAGTTTACTAATACTCACAACATGGTTGTGTTTTTGTCTAAACTCACTGAAAGTGAAGGGTTTGAACAAATTGTGGATTTTCTAAATGCAAACCTTATAAGATATGCACTAACGATCAATCCCACTATATATACTTCATGCATTGAACAATTCTAGGCTACTATCAAGGCAAAAACTGTCAATAAGGAAGTACAATTACAAGCCCTAGTGGATGGGAAGAAGATAATCATAACTGAGTCAACTGTGAGAAGAGATCTTTAACTAGAAGATGTTGAAGGTGTTGATTGTCTACCCAATCCTACCATCTTTGAACAACTTGCATTAATGGGGCATGAGTAGGTTTCACAAAAACTCACTTTCTATAAAGCATTCTTCTCCTCATAATGGAAATTCCTTATTCATACGATTTTACAATGCCTAAGTGCAAAGACTACTGCATGGAATAAGTTTAGTAACACTATGGCATCTGCAATCATCTGTTTAGCTACAAACCAGAAGTTTAACTTTTCAAAGTACATTTTTGAAAGTATGGTGAAGAACTTGGATAATGTGGGCTAATTTTTGATGTATCCAAAGTTTGTGCAAGCCTTTTTTGATCAACAACTTGAAGGGATGTCAAGTCATAACAGAATTTATGTTACACCCTCTCACACTAAGAAGATTTTTAGAAACATGAGAAGGGTAGGGAAAGGTTTTTCTAGAAGGGAAACACCATTATTCCAAACAATGGTGTTACAAGAACAAGCATAAATAGGTGAAGGTTCAGTAAATCCCACTGATCCCCATCACACACCCACCATTATTCAACCATCTCCTCAACCTCAAAAGAAACAAAAACCTAGGAAGCCAAAGAGAAATGACACTCAGATACCTTAGTCTAGTGGCCCTACTGAACATGTAGCAGATGAGGCTGTCTATAATGAGTTGGATGATAGTTTCATGAGGGCTGCCACTACTGCTTATAGCTTAGAAGCAAAGCAAGACAGTGGTAACATAGATAATACCCAATCCAAGGCAACACCTAATGAAGCTGGTTCCCAAAGAACTACTTCAGGTGGTTGTCCCAGGCACCAAGAAACCATAGGGGATACTACTGCTCAAACTAGGTTTGAGAGTGTATCTAAACTTTCTAATTATCCATTGCTCATAAGAGGTAACACACTTCAAAGTGGTGAGGATAATCTAAAACTTAATGAAATGATGGAATTATGTACAAATTTACAAACAAGAGTTCTTAATTTGGAGAAGACAAAGATCACTCAAGCTAATAAGATTGACAATTTGAAAAGGAGGATCAAGAGGCTTGAGAAGAAGAAGAGGTCAAGAACTCATGGGCTTAAAAGACTATACAAGGTTGGTTTAAGTGCTAGGGTAGAATCTTCTAGAGATGAAGAAGATTTGGGTGAGGATGCATCTAAACAGGGGGGATAAATGCTATTGATGCTGATGAAGACATTACCCTGGTTAATGATCAAGATGATGCTGATATGTTTGATGTGAACACTTTGACTGGTGATGAGGTGTTAGCAGAATCAGAAGTTGCTGTTAAAGATGTAAATTTAAGTGTTGATGAAGTTACTTTGGCTCAAGCACTTGTTGCTTTGAAAAGTGTAAAACCCAAGGTAAATGCCAATGTTGTAGAAGAACCAAGTGTACCAGTTAGTGCTGCCAGTACAAAGGTTAGTGCTGCTACAACTACAACAACTACTACAATTCCAACTCCAAGGAAAGGAATTGTTTTTCAAGAGTCAGGTACAACAACAACAACAACAACAATTTCTTCACAACAACCATCACAGGAAAATGTTTAGGACAAAGGCAAAGGGATAATGGTAGAACCTGAGAAGCCTATGAAGAAGAAAGAACTAATCAGGCTTGATGAAGAAATTGCTTCAAAGTTATAAGCTGAATTTGATGAGGAAGTAAGACTTGCAAGAAAGAAAGCTGAAAAAGAACAAGAAGCCAATGTTGCCTTGATTGAAGAATGGGTTGATATTCAGGCTAAGATTGAGGATGATCATGAATTGGCTCAAAGACTGCAAGCACAAGAGCAAGAAGAGTTGTATGATGCAGAAAAGGCTACATTATTTATGTAACTCTTAGAGAAAAGAAGAAAGCACTTTGCAAAAAAAGAACAGAAGAGAAGAGGAACAAACCACCAACCCAAGCTCAACAATGAAAAATCATGTGTACTTACCTGAAGAATATGAAAGGAAAGAAGCCTAAAGACTTGAAGAACAAATCTTTTGATTCTATTCAGAAGATGTTTGACAGAGCTTTCAAGAGGGTGAATACATTTGTTGATTTCAGAACAGACTTGGTGGAAGGTAGTTCAAAGAGAGCAAGAACTGAGCTGGAACAAGAAAGTATTCAGAAGCAGAAGGTGGATGAGGATAAAGAAATAGCAGAGCTTCAAAGTCTAATAAAAGTCATTCTAGATAAAGAAGAGGTAGCAATTGATGCTGTACCTTTAGCTACTAAGCCTCCAACTATTGTTGACTAGAAGATCCACAAAGAAGGAAAGAAAAGCTATTATCAAATAATAAGAGCTGATGGAAAGTCACAAATGTACAAAGTCTTTAGTCAAATGCTTAAAAGTTTTAGCAGGGAAGACTTGGAAGATTTGTACAAGTTGGTAAAAGTTAAATATAGATCAACAAGACCAGTGGAAGACTTAGATTTGATTTTATATGGAGATTTGAAGACAATGTTTGAACCACATGTTAAAGATTAAGTATGGAAGAATCAAGATGACTACAAAGTGTTGGATTAGAAGTTATATGATTCTTGTAGAGTTTATTCATTGAGGATGCAACATGTGTACATTCATATGTTGTTAGAGAAGAGATATCCCCTTAAACCATCTACAATTACAAATATGCTGAACAAGAAGCTTCGAGTTGATTATTTAAATGAAATAGCATATCAGCTTCTTAAACTTCTCACAAAATAGCTTAAGAATCAATGAAGTGTTTGGAAGCATCCTCCTGGTCATTAATGAAGCTTTCAATGAAGAAACTTGAGATTTTGAAGAAAAATATCAAGTTTAGAGGAGGATTGTTGGGATTAAAAGACTTCTTGATGATCTTAGAGTTACTACTGCTCAGGTTTGTGTTACTACTACTAAGCTAAAGTTAGTGTTGTTCAATAACTTTAATGAAAAATATGCTAAGTAGTTAGTACTGCTAGTATAAAGTTAGTATTACTAGTTCACAGTTACTACTGTTAGTATATATTAGTACTGCTAGTATAAAGTTAGTACTGCTAGTGTAAAGTTAGTACTGCTGGTGAAGATTGAAGAAAATATTCTAAGTAGTTACTACTACTTGTACTCAGTTAATGCTGCTGGTGTATAAGTTACTACTGCTCAAAGATTAAAACTGCTGAAAGAGTTTCTACTGTCAGAGAAAGGATAAAGACACAAGAAAAGATAAAGATTGTTTGGAGATCAAGATTGCTTACGTGATAAGTATTAGTTATTTATAGAATAGATCATAGAGAATATTCTAAGTCTTAGGAATATATTGTAAATCGATTAGGACTCCTTGGTGTATAAAAGGAGGTCCTAGGGTATAGAGTTTATGATGTTGTTTACGATTTGATAAGTGTTATTCATAGCTTCAAGGTTTTGTAACCCTAATACTTGGAGAGTATTCGTATTATTCTTAATAATATTGGAGTTTTTATTGCTTGTTGAATTATGATCTTGTGTTACTGTTTCATTAAGAATTCTTCTAATATTAAAGATTAGATTCCGCATAATCTTTAATACACTTAACAAAGTTTCTACTATAGTTGTGTTAGATTTATCTAATATAACTAAACCTTAAACAAGCTTAAGAAATTCAATCTATTGAAGTTTGATCCAACAAGAGGTATCCTACAGCTGGGACAACAAGTGGTATCAAAGCTTGTTGCTTTGAGAAACTTTGCTAGAAGATATGGATCAAGATTCTACACACATGGTGGCTGCATCTAAAGTTCCCATCCACAAACCAGGTGAATTTGAGTTATGGAGGATGAGGATTGAACAATACATCCAGATGATAGACTATGCACTTTGGGAAGTCATAGAGAATGGAAACACTACACCAAAAACAACAGTTGTAGAGGGTGTTAAGAAAGTAATGCCTCTTACAACTACTAAAGAGAAGGCTCATAAAAGATTAGAGGTGAAAGCTAGAAGTACTTTAATGATGGGCATTCCTAATGAACATCAGTTAAAGTTTAACTTAATTAAGTATGCTAAGTTATTGATGGAAGCTGTAGAAAAGAGATTTGGTAGGAATGCAGCTACAAAGAAGACCCAAAGGAATCTTTTAAAGCATCAATATGAAAAATTTACTGGTCCGAGCTCAAAGATACTTGATCAAACTTTTGATAGGCTTCAAAAGCTTGTGAGTCAGTTGGAGCTTTTAGGAGAAACGATTTCACAAGAAGATGTGAACCAGACGCTATTAAGAAGTTTGTCACTTGAGTGGAACACACATGTTGTTGTGTGAAGGAAAAAAGTGATTTGGATACAATAAGCATGGATGATCTCTACAACAACCTTAAGATGTATGAACCAGAAGTAAAAGGGATGTCTAGCTCAAGTTCAAGCACACAGAACATGGCTTTTATGTCCTCTTCAAATAACAACAATAGCAGCACTAATAGAGCAGTTAGTACTGCTCAAGCAGTTAATATTGCTAATGGAGTTTCTGTTGCTAATACTTAAGTTAAGGCTTCTAATATCAAAGGGATGTCTAGCTCAAGTTCAAGCACATAGAACATGGCTTTTGTGCATTCCTTGCTAGTCAACCAAATAATCCTCAACTTGCGCATGAGGACTTGCAACAAATCCATCTAGATGATTTGGACGAGATGGATTTGAGATGGAAAATGGCTATGTTGACTATGAGGGATAGAAGGTTTTTGAAGAATACATGTAGATAGCTTACTATCAATGGCAATGAGTCTGTTGGCTTTGATAAGTCTAAAGTGGAGTTCTACAACTGCCACAAGAAGGGACATTTTGCTAAAGAATGCAAAGCTCCAAGAAATCAAAACTACAAGAACAAGGAAAGCATAAGAAAGACTATGCATGTGGAAACATCCAATTCCATAGCTTTGGTGTCATGTAATGGTCTTGGTGGGTATGACTGGAGTGATCAGGTAGAGGAAGGACCTAATTATGCACTCATGGCTTACTCATCTTCAAGTTCTGACTCAGAGGTATCTAACAATTCAAATTGTTCAAAATCTTGTTTGAAAACT
>BQNB010019460.1:0-66807 GCA_026074375.1 Tanacetum coccineum | reverse complement strand
AACAGGTTGGTATGTGTTTATTTGCTTAGAACGCAATCCCAAACACCCTCGTAGAGTAAACAAACACTTTTCTAAGCAGATAAAACACTTCAAGTTAGCAATCCTAAACACCCTCTTATTATATATTATATAAAAGAACTTGGTAGCTTACTATAAGAAGCATTTAGTAGATAATCAGATAACCATTTTCTAAGCAATCCCAAACACCCCCTTATCCGCTGATGAAATGTTAACTTTTGATCCAATCTGCGTATATGATCTTGTCAGCTGAAGATAACATTCCTTTATGAGAAAACAGTTTGGGATAACCACCTTCAAGCTAATTTTAAAACCATATTTCATTCACAAATCAGGAGATGACAACCAAATAGCTGGTTTAGACAACCAATACCAAACACTCTTGAACCTGGTTACTGTTAAAAGGGCAAATCCATAAGCAGTTTTGATAAGCAATTTCACAACATCCGTATAAAGTTTGCTGTGACTTTGATGCAAACTTGATATATAACGTGAATTGGCCTGTGTGATTCTGATGCAGAAACCAGGAACCACACTACCAAAGACAATCATTGACTTTGCTGTACAATGTCACACCTGTCGCAAGTGGAGGAAATTGGAAACTGAAGAACACTTCGAGGAGTTCAGATCTAAACACACCAAAGACCGGTTTCATTGCAACAAACTCCCTGGGACCACCTGCGAGGATACCACCAATATCATCAACTATGACTCGTCCCGGGTGTGGGCTATGGATAAACCTAATATCCCAAAAACACCACAAGGGTTCAAGAGAATAGTTAGTATGAGAAATGATTGCTCGAAATTGGACGTGCAGTATTTGACTCCTCAAGAGAAAAAGATAAGATCAAGCGTGGAAATGGCGTGTTATCTTGATAAACATCCGGAATTTAAGGATTTATCGCCATCTGATTTCAGTTTCATGGCTCCCAAGCTAATGCGTGACACTGTTCCTAAAATTGTGGTAAAAGATCCGGCTAGTGGCACTAAGCAGAAGAAGAATGACAAGAACAAGCAGTAATTTTTGAAGCATATGTCGTTTAATTGAGGTAGTATTCGACCTATTTCGTATCATTTCATTATATCAGATGGGTAGTACCAAGAAGTAAAATTGAAGTTAACGTCGGTAGTGCTAGACCATTCTTTGATCAGCTCATTGCACCAGATGGGCAGTAACGAGAAGTAATGTTGAAGTAGATGTCGTTCATTTGAGATAGTAATAGACCTAGCAATGTTATAGAACAAGAAGTAAATGTCATTCATTTGAGCCTTTGAGGTGTATGTTGAGATTTTGCTTAATAGTAATCTAGAAGCTAGTAAGATGATGATAGCATGATGTTGAACTATGGAAAATGCTGTGCTAGTAAACTAGCCCGAAAACCTCCTGTGTCATGTTGTATGAGCTGTTTTGTATGCATTACTACTTTGTTTATAAGTAGTACAATTGGGACGTATCAGCAGCGTCTTGGAACCATAGAACTATCGGTTGATCATATGAGCCGAAACATAGATTCTTATTGAGTTATGAATCTTGTGTAAGAGCTGCTGATACACAAGTGCATGTTAACTTTTGGTGTACTTTTTAGGTCAAGCCTGAATCAGGTTCTAAATATCTAACATTATTGAATACATATTTTTTAGCTATTCGAGCATCTAGAATTGAGGTTCAAACGTCACGTATTGAACTGAATTCAAGGTTAGTGTATCACTGTAGAGTCAAGCTCAAACTGCCTACTGAAAACGCATAGTTTATAAGTTTGATTCAAGCGAGCTTGATTCGGATAAAAACTCAATTTGTTAGTAGCCGGTACTTCATCGCGAGACTACATCGACGTATGATCATTTTTGGTCTAACAATGACTGAAATACTAGTTTACATTAGTTTACATACACTAAAACATCAAAATCTCCTATAACGAAAATGAAGCTCGGAAATTTGCTGAACCTATTGTTATGAAAATGAACAAAAATAGTGCCTTGTGATTTTTTAATAGCTAGTCAGGGTTGGTGTACTCTAGCAGCATGTGTGGCGATCTGTATATTTTCACCAATGTCCAGTAAAGAACTTCCTCAACTACTAGCTCGCCCTCAGCTCTAGCAGCATAAATATCCTCACAAATTGCGATCAACCTACGCAGCAAACCAAAGTATTAAGAGCATAAAAAACGATCTATATATTAGGTAAATCGTGATGCTACACATTTTTGCAGTACATAATTGTTGCAGCATTTTTAGGTAATATAACGTCTGAATTTAGAGGTAGCAATTACGACCCATTTAATTATGAATGGGTCAATGTGGGTTATACTTTATCTTCGACGGATTAAATGGCTAAAATTTTAATACATAGAACCAGCAAGTGTAGCAGGTCAACCCAAATGATGAACCATATCCACCATTTGACCCGTTACCTAACCCGCCCGACCTCCATCTTCCCCTCTCGGTTATACTAAAAATGAAATTAGTCAAATGAGACAAACATGTCAATAGTTGTCCAACATGTCTTCAAATGTTTACAACCTTGTAAATCGCTTATTGAACAAGATTATTACAATATTAATCAAAACTGATAACAGATGGTACCTGTCACAAGACGGAAGGTTCTCATATGGTATTCTCATCCGCAAGTCAGAGCACTGAAACCTTATGAAGCGACCGACTGCTAACACAAAGGTAATGTAGAGACCCCATATACTCGATTTGCTCAGTGTCTCACCAAGAAGACCCTCTTAGATTCAAATAAATAAAAACATTATCAATAATTGTTGTTTTATAATCTCATAAATGTTAGTACTATGCTTCATTTTAAGTAAGACTTACGTGGTGTTTCCTCTGACACGACAATGGCCATGGGCCCCATCAAATCTCCACAAACATTTGATTCCAACCAACTAATATCGTAAAAAGACCACCAAGTTGAATTTCCGCGATTTAAGAGAAGCTCTGCGTCCACGCCACCTTCCTGTAAAATAACAACATGCACACATAAAACCTAACCAATATCGACCCATTAAGATAAATAGAGTAATTGCAGATGAAGCATGTACCTTTTGGTCAAAGACTCTAACATCCCCAGAACCAGTGACCCGAAAGTACCTCGGATAAGTGTTATTTATCCTAAAGCTATTGCTCGTACCATTAAGAACTCGTTCAAGTTCTGATGGTTGAGGAAGATCCGACCGTTGAATAGTTTGTTCAAACTTTACAACTTCTTTATTCTTAGGCCTATCACGTGTGAGTACCCACGAAAACTTCATATCCATGTCCATATCAAGAGACTGAATGTATCTTTTTTGAATAACATCAGGAACAATCCACAAACTAATGGCATCAGCTTGACAGCATATCATTTGAATATCATCCACATTATAAGATTCAAGATAGTTATAAGGATCAAGATTAGCAGAAGACCGCAACACGTTCCATGGCGTGATTGCACATAGAGTTGTTTCGTATAACATTAGTCGTCCACCGTTTGTCTTTATGTAAAACTGAACACTAGCATCATTAATAGGGTTTGCAATGTTTGTTGGGTTACCGCTACTATACATCTGCAAAACGTTTATGATATGTGTTAAGCTTGAGCAATTTCGAGTTCTTCAAAAGCAGGTAAGTTAATCATAATCTCATGCATTAGTTATAAGTAGGACACCATGGTTACCCGAAGAAAAAAAAAGTAGAAACCCAAACACCCTCACAAAAAATATCTTTGCAGGAGAGAAATATCTTACAAGCATAGGAGCCCAAATGACACAGATTAATATAATGAATAAGCATAAGCCATTGCAAAATTTAGTAACTTTCCTCTGCTTCTGTCCTTGTCTATGATCTGCCCTGTTCAGAACTGCATCAGATTTGACAAGGTACAAACTTGCATTTATGTCCTCCAACTATAACCGGAAATATTACAGATATCAGTTTATATACAAACATTAATCCTTGTAAGTTTCACGCTACAAAAAATGCACTTCCAAAATAGCATGCAACTGATGAACCAAAGCCACAGACTATATAATGCTACCATTCACGATGTGATGACGAACATGACATGAAAAATGGTAATAATACTAACCTTGAGCCAGTCATACATTGTCAAAGATGTGGTGGTGCATGACCAATCGAGAACACATCTTAATTCATAGAGGAATGGTAACGCACGGTATAGTCGGTAACCCATGTAATTAACCGTAGAAATACTGCTTGTCAGAAATTGCCTATATAAAGTGCTCTTATGAGGAACCCCTGATCGTATTTGTATGGCTTGCAGGGCGAAAGAGATCGATTTAGTAAGATATATTGCCCGGAGTGCGAAACCTGCTGCATTATGCGCTGAAGGCTCCATACTCCAGGCATACTCGGTGACAGTGTATGTAAAAATTACAAGGTTAATAATGTAGAATATAACTTTTCCAGTGGCGAATGAACACAAGTATAATACGCGGTCAACCACAATCAAGAAGAAGATAGCCTGCATAGAAAGTTTAGTGGTTTTATCATTATTAACAAAAAAAGGAACAAAAACAAAGTTAGCGGGTCACCTAACCCGGCCCTTCGTGTTAACTTCCAACCCATACTAAAAATGACCCGTTACCCAACCTACCCATCTTGTCACCTCTAATATTGAAATTGTAAAGAAAAAAAAAACTTGCCATTAAGATGAATACAAACTCCTTTGGAAACTGATCTTCGAGTTGATAAACATCCAAGAATTCATTTTTGTTCTTTATAACAGATTGGTAGAAGATAGCAACTAAAAAGAAAACAGCCAAATCCGCACCAAATATATACGCATATAAATCAATCTCTCTTTTACCTCCCCCTATTACCGAGATAATCGAATACGGAAATTCAACTTGTTTATAAATATTTTCATCTTGAGCTTCGTGATATTATAAATCAATCTCTCTTTTACCTCCCCCTATTACCGAGATAATAGAATACGGAAATTCAACTTGTTTATAAATATTTTCATCTTGAGCTTCTGTTATCTCCTTTGCCACATCAGCAGCGGGAGTCAAAGACTTATATCTTTCTGCTAAACTACATTCGTCCCTTGGTGACACATACGTCACTTCAAAAACCGCCAATGCCACATTTGGACTATCTTTACTCTTTTCAATACTACGAACTTGAACAGTACTCGCACATGGGCAATTTGGAGGATCTGATTCCTTGCATCGAGAATTATGAACATATCTAAGAAGTTCGTTTACTCCAGATTCAACTCTTGCTGGTTGAATCCCATAATCGGGCCATGAATGAACATCTAAGGATAATTGTATAAAATAAGGGGGAGACTCTGCTGCTTGTGTCAATGATTTCCAGTATCTGAGACAGTTTCCGGTTATCAGTTTAGCAATATTTGATGCAAGATGAAGCATCTTTTGTGCATTTTCTCCCCAACTTGAACTAAACAAAACTTCTCTAGGATTAACGATATTTCCCGTGAGCGTGCTAAAATCCGTTGAGAATATCCATTCACTGTCTTTAGCAGTAATAGAGCTTTGAATGAGTGTAAATAAATAAACTAAAAAAAGTGGCAATAAGCTGACAACAAACGATGAAGTTATTCTTTTAGTAGGAAAGCCCCATTCAGGTAGTGACGCCCACGTGATAGTGGTCCCACAATGTTGGATGATGATCTGATACACATACTGAACTAAAATATATAATTCCGTGTAGATCTGCATTAGAACCCAAAAGGTATAAGTAGGTCCGGTGTTGACGCAAAGAGCATATAAGAAGAGAGCTGCAAGATACACCATTGAAAGCAGGCTAAAGTTCCAAAGAAATACGAGAAGAAAACAGCAGTAGCAAACAACGTCATTATTTGATTGCATTTGGTTCCATATATGTTGAAATATAATCCCACAACTTGCTGAATCGGAACCACTTCTACTTTTGTCAGAATGTAATGAAGATGAACGACGTGATGCCATGTGGCTTTCATTTGGGCTTTCAGTCTCGCTATGTTTACCACTTGCTGCAACGGAAGTAGGTTCATCTGAGCCTGAATCTGAATCTGAATGTACATCCTCTTGAGGGATATTTAAGTAACTTGCTATTTCGGAAACTGCTCGGTTTCCAATTGACTGTACTTGAGAAACACCATCGCCTAGTAACTGTACAGCCGAAATCAATGTGCCTTTATCCTTCCTTTCACTCTCGGTTACATCTTCTTCAAATTCAGGAACATCTATAAGATGAGAATGCTGTCGAGACTCTAGTACTAAATCGATAATTTCAGATTCTTGTTTCTTTAAACAAACTTCTTCTTTTGAATGTGCAGGATCGGTATTTAAGGAAACACCTCTTCTTCTTCTTAATCCACCACAACGAGGTGAATCGTCACTACAACCATGTCCATGGGCAGTACACGTGTAAAGCTGAATTTGTAAATTTAACATTTCAGATTTCATTTTTTCAACTTGCATGTTACGTTGAAGTTTTTTCTCTTCATCTTCACGAATATGTTGTAACTGTTCGGTTTTCCATGCTGCCTTTTTTTCTTGTTCATGTACAATAGCACCGATTTGCTCAGCTTCAAGATACTGGAATACATAATTAAGCTCTGGGGATGAAAACATATATGACTGCAATGACACCAGTATAAAAATAATGATCTCAACCAAAGCAGATCGTGATGTGATCCTAAACCCGTAATCATATTTATAGAACCCAATAACTTCATATATATAGTCTATGGTGTCACACTTCCCTTCGTTAAAAACAGTGATGAAAGGCGATTGATATGCAAGAGAGAGAACAATGACCATAAAGTTGTATATCCTTAACCACTTAAAGATCTTGTTCTTCTTCTTTAGTATTGTAAGTCTTAAACGGAAAAGACTTAATGCAAAAGCAAGATACCCAAGGTGTAATATATCATACTCGAGTGTCCCAGTGATTAAAATTAAGGCAAGAACGAGATCCAGCATATGACAGTAGCAGTATAGTCTTAAGTAATCGAGAAGAGTCCAAATGGTTTTGGTTTCAAGAGATAGGTCCCGCCAAACGAAAGCATTTTTCCGTTGTGATATCATTTGACGGTATGTATATGATCCTGAGAAACTGCAAAATTGATCAGCTCGAAGCTTGAAACATGCAAACATGAATACTAGGAAGTAACTGATCAGCACTCGTGGATCGTCAACAGTAAGTCCTGCACCAAACAAGAAATGCAAAATTAGGACGGCCACGGGTCATAACTTGACAGAATTATCGAAACCAAAAAGAGTTTTTCATTCAATATCTGAGTCAACATAAAAAACATAAACATTACAATGACATAAGTAGCCAGAATAAAGGTTTCAAGAGGACAATACCTAGCCAGCAACGTCGACAAAAGTTAAAATGATATTCTGAAATCCGCCAGCAATCATGGCAATGCAAATCAGACTCACCAGAACCATGTGCACTAAAAGGTCTTTCAGTCTTCCATATCGCAACATATTCGAGTAAAAGAATACTAGCGAACAACACGACAAATAACGACCATGATCTTTGTACTAGTCGCCGGCCCAGAACGACGCAAGCAGCAAGCGATGCAATATATAGGCAATGATGTGTGGCAATTCGAAGTGAGCAAAGCGATGTGCCCGAAGCATGGCCATCATGATAATCTCAAGGCCCGAAAAACAGGATGACATGTTGTGATTTAGGGGATTTTTCCATCCAAAACTTTAAATATATCTTCAAAGATGTCTTTTGCATTTCAAATCTTTCCTTCCTCAAGGAATTAACTTGCTTTTTCTTCCATTTATGGTTCTCCTTCACCTCCCCCCAAAAATATCCAAGCATGTATCTTCTATTGCTACTCTTGGCTAGTTCTGCTTAAAGATGAATATATGAAATCACATTTGTCACATTTATTAGTTTGTAAAAAAAAAAAACCTCCGCACCCATAACTTTTTTTGAAAATTATAACATGGAGACTGGAAAAATACTTACACTTTTAAGTATAAAATCTTAACCAACATCTTTAAAAAAAAATTAAGTAAAGATATAGAAGCAACTTATCATGAAATTTTTCCTCAATGTAGTTAGTTTATAAATCTATACAGATTTGTATAAAACCCCGTCCTGTATGTTTTAGTGATTGTACCTTTTTGTTTATATCCAAGCCATTAAAAAGTGGTTGTCTCTTAATTAAAACATTTTGTAGCCCATAATCTCAACATTATTGTGAAAATGCGATCATTATACAAATATAACATATTGTACAAGTAATAATAATCTTTTTCAAAAGCTGGTTTAATTAAGGGTTTTCTGCGAGATCTTTTAACGACTCATATGTGCAAAAGAGGTACAATGACTAAACATGACAAATGAAAAACTACGTTGGTACTTTATGCAGAAAACAAATGATTGATTCGTTGTGGTGTTATTATTTCTTACCCGGCTGACCTTCCAATTCTTGGTTGTTTGCTGGCCACGAGTTGCTGTTTTTTAGCTCTAACTTCTTAAAAGGTGCATGAGCGTTACCCCCGTTTGGGGTTAAAGAAGTTGGTAATACATCTTCTTGAGAAAAAAACAACGGGCAAGGTTCTTCCCATTGACCAACACCCGAAAGCCAACTTGGCATCATTTCTAACCAATGAAATACATTATATTGAAGTACACATGCAGCAATAACCAGAACCTTAGTCCTCAATCCTGCTTCTAAACCCCAAGCTCCAGATTGATATACCTTTAGACCTAAAAAATTCGATAAACCCGAGTGTTTCTGCCCAGGAAACATCTCAAATATTCCCCCACATAGTTGGAATAAATATTCTAACGTGGCAAGACACCCCGAGTAAACCAAAAATGTTTTAGACGGGACGCGTGAAGCTTTTGGTAAAATGGAGCAGAAAACGGCACCAAGAAGATAAACTAGACCGAATAAACTTATTGGAGATATTGATGCATGGAACATAGCAAAAAATAAGATCTTTTGACTATGCCATATTAGAAGCCGTCTAATAAACCCAGTCACCCCAAATTGCAGCCGATTTGTATCCTCTAGATTAGGATACCTGTTTTGTCTCCTTTCATAGCTATAAAGTTGCATTGCAATTGTTATCGCCAATGATTCTGACACATTTTCAAACATTGATCCTTCTGAATTGTAGCCAAGGTATGCATAAAGATCAACCTTTGTGGATACCCACTCTTCGAAACTAGGGAAGATGCTCAAAGTATAGATGAGAATAAACATCACAATGGAATATACTTTTAAAGGGAACCATAGACGTTTCTTTGTTTTCTCGACAAGCTGTCTACCAGATATCCAAAAAATAAGAAGAAAAAGGTACCCAAATGACACGAAATTCGGCCTCGTCATGTAGACTGTGATAAGTATAGTTACAAACGCGATGTAAGTCCCCAATGAACGATATATTGATAGAAACTTCTGCCCTATCGCACTGAGATATGATGCGACTTTCCTCTCTGAAAGAAGATACAATGTAGGTGAATATACAATTATACTGTAAGAGAGTAATGACCGAACAAAATTATTAAAAAATAGTCTAATTAAATATGAGCAAATTAAAATTTCGTTACCAGTCTAGGACATAAATGGTATAATCACTAAACTGGATCATTTTGCAAAGTAAGCTGCAGTTTTATGGATACTTATGTTTGTTATACCTTGTGAAGGGTGATCATTGTTGTCTGTAGTGTTTCCATTAGCATATACCGACAACAAAACTGATTTGTTTAAACCAGCTTTTAGAATGCTAAATCCAACAGGCGGGCAAGGTGTGTGTTGTACTATTGCCGAGAATGAAAAAAGAACTTTGTGACCATGTTTATGAATGGCACAAAAACATGCAAGCAAAGCTATTTCCGCAAAGTTCCAGGAGCTATCAGTTTCAAGGAGACCTGCAATTCAAATAAAGATCTTATGAACAGAATCCTCATGAAATTTTCCCTTTGCGACTTTAGTTTATTTCATAGTAAGCCAATTCCATATAGACAATACCTAACTGAGATAAAATTTCCGAACTGATAGTGTTACTCTTCTTCAAGGCTCCGGAGACCAGATTTATATGAAGAGTGTACAAGATTGCGAAATGGATCTCACACAGAAGAAGTAAGGCGCGTTGCATTCTTTTGTTGATGTGGTGGCTCAGTAAATAGAGAAAAAAGAATATCACTGAAGCGCAAATAGATTTTAAGATATTAAGTAAATATCCTTTCATAATTTATAAGATATTAAGTAAATATGATACAGATAAAAAGAACATACTATATACAGCATGGATGAAACCAGGCTTCATTGCGATGAGAAATATCTGCAACAGCATGATGGCTCGATTACATTTGCGCAATATCCAAGCAATGGTGGCTACTATCAAAACTTTTGTTTCTTCTTTAGCTGCAGTTAAAATGATACAGACGGTGATTAGTTATGAAAAACTTACACGTCTCTTAGAAACAGTTACCCATTACTCGTACTAAATAGCAGAATGTAAGCATCAACTCACCTTCCGGTGGAGGGTCTCCATTGGACGTATGGTGGGATTCATCCGAGATATACAGGAAAACAGAATTGTTGACAAGGTTAACAAGTGCAACCAAAACTCCAAGAAAAAACTGAGCTAGGATAAAGAAACCGGGAAAAGAATAATGCCACAATCCCACCATTTCCCACACCTTTGTGTCCTGTTTATGCAAATTAATAAATAATAAAAATACTGGAATGAGTAAGATTTCTCGAATAAAAAGTGGTATTTACTCGAATTATAATTACCTTTCCAAGTTTCCCGTTCAGGTATGCAAAAGCTATATTAAATATATATGTACTGACAGCCCACAAGAGAATGAAGACCAGAAGTAGTCCGTTTAGCCGGTGCAAACGAAACAAGGACGGGAAAGCAAATATAATGTAGCCAACATATCCAAGTAATCCAAACGCGCACACGCTTGCAAAATAGAAACTCCATAAAGAAAGAGCAAACAAGGAGACCTGTCAATTTCATCACTGAAAATTTAACAAATAAGCTGAAAGATGATTCGTATATGATCACATCAACTTTTAGCACAAAAAGTTACAATGGAAGTTTAGCCTCGTGATGATCATACGACCAAGATTCTAAAAACACGTGTCTGTTATATATATACAAGGACAATGAGTATGTGTAGTAAGGATATGTACCGGGGCACCATAGGTAAAGAAGTTGATGCTGAATGTCCGAAAAACTGGACCTCTTAACAAAAGATTGGTGTCTCTTTCACCCGATCTACAAATGACATTGCATGAAAGTAAATCTATCAGAAACCATGATAGTGCATTTATATTGTGTATAACGATAAATTAGACTAACTTTGCATCATATTTCAAATCAGTTACCTTGATTCACGAATGAAGAAAGAATTAGTTGATGGAAGAAGTTGTTCATTCAAGCTGCTATCTCTTATGGACATAATGAAATTCATTTCCTCTAAGTCAAGTTTGACAAAAGATAACTGCATAAATACCGCATCTATTATCTACTGTGAAAATTTATAAGTGCACCAAAAAGTAGACTTTGGTATTGTGGTCAGTGGATAAAACTGAGCAACCTGAAGTCAAATGCTAAAGAAACTGAAAAATATATATATATTGTTCAAAAAGTTTCCGGAAAAAGGGATACCCCGAAGAAAAATATGATCAATGAAAGGCCAGAACAAATTTGTGCCCAGTCAGATGCTGAAGAAATTCTGTATAAGCCGATGAAATCACCTATGGCGCTAAAGAACTTTGGTAATCTTGTCGGGAGCTGATAGACATATAGAAAGAAAATATTGAAGCCCGCATAGAGCCAAAGAGGTCTCCACCACCTTCACAGAAATGTATAAAAAAGGAAATTTCATATAAAGTCAACATTATCGTATTCTGGTAATTATGAACTACTATAAAGTCACCTGAAGAGGCCATGAAAGTTGCTCGATAATGACCAATCCACAAGACCCACACAGCTGGAAATGAAAAACGGTAAAGAAACCCAAGACGTGCAGCTGATACCCGCAACCAACTGAATGGCAGGCAACAGCAAGAAAGAAGCAACCTTCACCTGTGAACCTTCCATACCACCAAATCATAACATTAACAATTCCGGACAGTTTATGACATTTAGTACCAATAGCCCAAATTACGTCAAACACAAATTCTTTCCTAAGATTATATACACAAACACAAAATAAGGGTACTACACTATAACGTATGTCTCAAAAGTCATTCACAATAGTCTTAATGCCATTCTAATAATGCAATACGCGCTAAATGGTTCGGATATTACATGCATCATTTTACCTACCAATTCGATCAAAAGCTTCAGCAAGCCTCCCCAAAAATGAAGATGCCCATGTAAAAAAACCTTCTCTGATTTCCTGGAGTTCAGTAAAAGCAATGAATGCCGCTAATGATTGCAAGATCAAAACATAAATTACTGTTGGTGATCTCCATGTTTGTAATCTGCAAGCATGTCGAATAGGTTAGTTATAGCAAGAAGCGCACTTTCGGAATTTACTCTTAAATCTTACATCATGAATCCTATTAACTTTGCCCATAGAGGTTCTTTTGCAGTGCATCTTCCGCACCAAATGGCCCATGCGAATATAAAAGCCACTTGTAATAGTATAACAGCAACTGAAAAACCAACAATAAACCAAAGTAGTGTTCTCCCCTTCGAGTGAAATCCTGCATAAGCCAGAAAAAAAAAGAGCTTTTAAGTAAGCTTGAGGTAGTAGCAATTGCTAAATAGATACACTACAAGGATTCATGTACTGGCTAGAGCTTGGCGCCGGGTTCAGTGCTATGGTACCTCGTACTCTAATAACATACTAGATTTAAAAACAACTTAGTATAGTTTGATTAACAACAACACGAAAGGTAATATTGAAAGAGACATTATGATCATGCACTAAACGATTCAAATGACGCTGATGTCATACATGTACAAGAACTTCAGCATCCTAGATACAACGGGAGAAACCGAATGATTATCTATTTATTTACCTCGTTCTAGATGGACAAACAGAATAAGCAGAGAAGCTACCAAGTTCCCAAGAGAGATCAAACTGCAATTCAGTAAAGCGGCTGCATAAACAGAAAGTATGAGCATTTATATAGCAAACGTAACAAACTCAGCAAATATAATTGCAAGGGTTTTATTTCACCAAAATGTAACGAACATTCACTAAATCGTCATTGTACATAAAATATGCAATGATCTATTATGTTTACCTCTCGGGACTTTACCGGTCTTTTGATGATGTGTCGGCACATCACCATTTTAGAAGGTCAGTTACATACATTGGTAACGATAGTTCGCAAAACTTAATTTTTAATTATTATTTTGAGTTGATATATTATTTATCTTCAGATAATAAGAATATATAGTCATTTAAATAGTTATACCAATAATTTGGTGAAAGTTTGTTACATTATAGTGCAATTTTTCGGTCATCACTCATATAAATCGACAACAACTTTTACATGATCAGGAACACAACGTTACAATAGTCACTTAAATCTCGAAATATGCCACTAATTATGTTTTTAGGGAAAGTGATCTCATAACTAATAGACCTAATTCACACTAAATTTTTGTGTAAATCACTTTGATGATTAAAATATATACCTGTAAATAGTATCAAAGACAACAGAAATCCACCGACTAATACACGCATTGTTGTTGTTGTCTCGTATATAAGATTAGAATCAGATCGTTCATATCATTATCAGTTAATATTAATCATTTCTTGAATGATTTACATGCATTTACGAACTCCATGAACATTTTACTTATGAACGAAAGAACCTATTATTTACATAAAGTTATAAATATTTTATATGTTAAAAAAGACATAGGATATGAAATATATATGGGTTAAGTCCATAAATAGGTAACGAACTTTCAGAAAAAACCTGCCTTAGGTCATGAACTTGGGAAAGTACTAATAAAAGTAACAAACTTTTAAAATCGTGTTCAATATAGGTAATAACGTTCATATTTTGGAAGGGTTACCGGTTGATACCGGGTAACCTTCCACGTCACATTTTTTTTAATTTTTTTTTTCGTTTAATAAATTCACCCACTTAACCCGACCCACCCTTTTCCCCCTTTTCTTCTTAACCCTAATTCCCTTTTATAATCAAAACCTATCAAAGAAAAACCTAATTCATCATCTAATTCCTACCTCATAAGCTAGAATGAGTAAAGGTATGTTCTTTGTTGATTTTAATTTTGGTGTAGCTTATTAGGTTTATGATTTTGGGTCTGTTGTTCTTATTAGGGATTATTGGGTATTGGTTATTTTGCATAATTAGGTTTATGACATTTAAACAGGAATGCCTTTTGTTCATATAATTAGGTCACGAAACAAACTTGGTTCGTGGTTCTTATATATGTGATTAAATTAGCAGAAAACCCAAACCCGCCTGCTAACATTTTTCCCTTATTTAATGTGGATTCAATCGAGTTTGTGGATCCTTAGAAGAATTAGAAACGAAGTCGCATTCAAATCCAGAAGACCGGATGAGGATTTAATTCTTAGTCACGTCAAAATTTTTAATTCGCTTTAAGCTTCATAATTTATCAAGTTATTTTTAGATGTTGCTCTTGTACACTAGTTCTAGACCACTTTTAAGCTCATGATTCCTTCATATCACAAAGGTTGTTTCTCCTGTTAATTATCCCCACATCTCACTGATCCACCACCGAATGTGACTGCATCTTCATGTCAAAATTAAGATCATTAGACACTTGGTAAAATCATTGAGACACTTAGTAACTCCTTTAGTAACCCTATATCAGACAGATAAATCACAGGGCAATATCCAAAACAATGGATCTTACGCACAACTGCATAAACAGTATTGTTTTTTCTAGATTTTCAATTAGTCTATACTACATCTAGTGGGTCAATATATTCGTAGGTATAGGTCAATATATTCGTAGATATAGGTTATTGCATTACTCCCCTGAACCATTACCTTCTTTGTGTGTTAACTCTTTTGATGTTTTCTGGCAGAAATCATTGTGCTTTCCGACAGCTCAGATGACAGCAAAAAAACGTCTAACAAGAGGCCATCAATAACAAGGAAGCCTGTTGAGGGGCCACCAAGAGAATTGCTAAGATGGTATGGATATGACACAGATTTAAGTCTAGAGGATGAATTTCCAGGGACAGACAATGATACCACAGACAATGATAGCAGTGATGAGGATACCATTCAAGAAAGTCAATCTCCAAACTGTGAAGGTAAATATTTACCAGTTTGCAAGAAACACAATCCAAAAGTCAAAAGCCCCATACCAATCACAGGATGTGTGCTTGGACTAACAAATGTTCAAACATGGGATGATATCTATATGAAATTTGGTGTCAGAAAAGTTGAAAGTGGTGCTGCCAAGGCAAAGGGGAAGGGAAAAGTGTGAGATGGTACCTGATCATCATGTTGTTAAAGCTAACAGTATTTTGGGTAGTCTAACATGGTAGTTTGACATGTATTGAATGTTAGCTTTATTTGTGTTATGTTTAGGGATTAAACTAAAGGCTAATGTAGGATTTTGGATGTTAATGTTAATGTTTTATTAATTAAACTTAATGCTAATGTTGTATGAATTTGTTTTATGTTTTGTGTATTTGTTTATGATTCCAGCATCTGTTTATTTGAGTTTTCAGCATCCGTTTATTTGATTACTTACTGTGTTATGTTTCTGAGAGTTCGTTACCTATCAATGGACTTAAATGTTATTTATTTTGCTGATGTGGCAAACAAAACGGTAATATTACCTATTTTAACAAGTCATAACAAGTTTCGTTACTTATATTAGTACTTTCTCAAGTTCATGACCTAAGGCAGGTTTTTTCTGAAAGTTCGTTACCTATTTATGGACTTAACCCAATATATATTATTATTTTTTAGGTCACGTTTCATAATAAGGTCAAAGTTTAATTAAGTTGCATTTGTATGTATGTTTGGTGATACGTAGTAGTAAGCGGTAAGCGTTATTCAAGAGTGTAAAATTAAAAAAAAAACATATATTTTTATTAAAAGCCATCAATGTTATACTACTATATATGTAATTCCGTAAACAAACTGCTCTAAGCAATTCTAAAATGCTTCATTTGAGATTGGAGCAGTTAGACAATCACTACTACAAAAAAAACCATAGAAACTGGTAAAAAAAAGCCTATAAAGAGTGGTTTTTGAACCACTCTCCAAACGGGGGTATCTCCTTGATCGAAACATATGAAAACCGGTTTATGAACCGGTCTCTATAAGACGAATCGACACCGGTTCTCTCCTTAATAAATAGTCTCCATAACAATTGGTCTCCATATTGGTTCTCCCGAAACATGTCTTTATAACAACATCCAACCAGTCTTTATATAGATTAAAAAGATATGTTTTTATCTCAAAACCTGTCTTTTTGTTAATCATTTTAAAAAAAAAAATCTGGAATTTACAAATTTGTAAATTCCAAATTTACAAATTTAACCCACCAATATTAAGAAATATAAATACAGCAAATAAATATAAACTGACTTAGATGGACCAAAAATGTCAAAAACAACAAATTAAAGTAAATAAAGACAACTTTCAATTTAGCTTTAACATAAAGAAAATACAAAATTCAAATCAAATTCAATCACTAGAATTCAACAATTAAATATAAAGTAAAACATTCAACTTAATTATCTAGGTCTAATCTCGCCACAAGTTAAACCATGCGCCAACGACCGCGTTCAACTCTTTCTTATCCAACGGACGCTCGTTACACCACGGTACCTACAAGTAAGTTAATAAAAAAAAAATCAGTAATCTAAAAAACAAGAACTCGCACGTCCGCTAGTGATCTGCTACATGGATTGTTTTAAGAACTACTTATAGCATTTCAATATTTCAATACAAGCATGTTTATAGCAGTAGCAAAAAGGACATAAAATAGGATGGGAAATACAAGCATCAGTAGCAAAACTAATTCTGAATTATAAGAGAAGTAACGGTACAGCAAAATCAAACTTAATTCTGAATTCGCTTTCATAATCAATGAAACAAACTGCTTATCCTTGAGCATTTGCATACTACTAACCCTGAATAATCAGTTCACATTATCCGCGACTCGATAACGCAATAAAAATAGCTTAACGACAAATTAGTAGAATTATAAAAACTTACCCCAGTTTTACCAGGGATGGTATAGTGCCAAACCATCAAATTAACAGTACCATCAGTAAGTGACTCAGTCTTAGCGACAAAACCTTAATAATCAGTGCACACATATTACTGATGTATGGACTAAGTAGCTAATTGTGCAGCTTCAACACATATTTGTTTTCTGATGTATGGACTAAGTATATTAAGTAATCTGATATTTCTACTCCGTCCGAGGGATTAGGTATCTTATAGCAAATGGTACTAAGTAATCTGGAAACATTATTATCGAGGTAAAGCAGCCTATATAGCAAATGGTACTTAGCTAAGTAGGAAAGCTGGTAAAAGGTTAAGGATTTGCAGTTAATAAAACATACAAGAATAACAAGAACTTACAATGTTTGGGAAGTTTTCATTTTGGTATTTCAGGATGAAGTCTTGCATCCATTTCATGACATAATATCCACACTCCCAGTCACCCGGCTGGCGATTCACAAGAGGAAATTCCCACTTGAGACTACCAACGACCCTAAAAAAAATATTGTGCGAGTTATAATTTATATAAACAAATGTGAAATCTTAAATATTTAAGATAATACTTACGACTCCACAAGTCCAGCGAGCCTATAAGATTGCTCATTCTTGTTTGAACCCTTAGAAGGATTCAAAACAAATCCCCTTCCATGTTTGGGGCATATTATGAGGAGTACATAATGACGGCTGCAATTTGTGTACACGGTTTAGTGAAAAAAAACAATAACCAAACGAACAATATTTTAATGATAATTAAGAAGGTAAGATATGGTACCCTTGTAGATACGGTGCAAGATAAAAATCGTAACCCGTCAATGATTGAGTTAAATAATCTATGGTTGCCGACTTTTCATAAAAGCACGAATCTGCTGTAATTACTCCCGGGTTCAAGAAACCAACCTTGTTCTGTGAGGAGTGTCCCTTAAGCTGATACAGTGACCTAATTTAACATAGAAGATATAACAACATAAATTTATGTGAAATCAAAACAATGCATTTAGCTACATAATTATAGAGAACATAATTGTACTTACATGGAAAAAAGGGTCAAGATGCCACATTCCAGTTCTTCATAAGTCAAAAGTTCAATAATGTCCGTTGCATTGATTGCAAAGTAGGACTCATCAGATTGGCGAAATACCTTCTTATTAACAACAATATCATACGAGGAAGCATAATCTCCATGGCTCATCCATTTATTATATCCATCTATCACACTATGGGGTCTATTCAATAGTATTTCATCCTCCAGAGCTTGCAGAGACTTTCTGTTGGCAGCTTTCTCTTTTTCAACCTGCACATATAATGTTATTCATATGATAACCAAAACGACTCAAATGTGTAAAACTGAATTGTTGACAGAAATAAATGCTAACCAGCTTGAGGGCAATTAAACTGAGTTTTGAATATGATGAATCCTAATAAGCTTCAGTCTCGATAACCCACTTTTGACCCATTAACCCACTAGACAAACCTGATAAGAAGAATCTTTTATGCACCCAACTGATCTGGTTATTACAACTTTAAACAACAAGACACACAAACATATATAGTTTCAGAAGCAATTCCACACACCTCCTAATAAAATATGATATCGTTCTGTTGCTTTGTTTGTTAGTAGGATTTTCCATTATTCTGTTGCGTAATATATTTGTGTTCTGGTTTGCTCATTTAGCACTTATATTGGCAAGTGAATAGTATCGATATAAGTTACAGTACTTATTATCGTCTTTGTTGTTTAATTTCTAGAATGCCTATTTTCGACAAGTTTAAAGACATGGGGACTGTTGTTATGGGAAAAGTGGAATCTGGTACATACTGAAAGCCATAACAGATGCATAAATGATAAAGGTATAAAATTCATAGGCTTACCCGCTCTCTAGATTTAGTTTTCATCGTTTGTTTGTCCTTGGTGGTTTCTTCCAGTGCTTGCTTGTTGGGTTCTTTGGGGGTCTCGCTTCTTTTTCCCTTCTTTGTGGAAGGTGCGTTCTCATGTTCAGGCATCACACGCTTGTTTGCAAATAGGGGTTGTCTAATGGCTTGTCCTGATGCGGGTGTTTTAGAATTTCCCTACAAATACCATTTAAAACTTCTTTTGTATTGTTTAAAAGTATGACCCAAGAGGTAGTTATCCAATAAGATAATACAGTAAATCGGAGAAAATAGCAGCAATTGGCCATTGAATAAACCCGTTAACTGCCGACTCTAAATTAGGGATTTCATCATCCGGCACGGGGAGCCCCATATTTTTATAATTATCAACAACTTTGATAACTGAAACCTTCATGTGGCCATTTAGTAATTTCTTATGATGTAAAATACCATCTCCAATCGGAAATACTCGTGCAGTAGCACATGCTACCCTCTCGCCGGCTAAAACAGAACTAGGGGTGAACAAGCAGCACGCAGTTTCCTCCTACATAAACCGTAGGAAGGAGTGAATAAAAATTCAGAAAATTAAAAATTAAAAATTACACAAGGATTAAATATGAAGCTGAAGTGGTTCACCTTTATGAATTGTAGCTTGCCCATGCTTGTGGTCGAGCTAAGAGTGGACCTCCTCTGGACCGAGCTCAGGACATCAACTTGCCTTGTTGAAATCGACTCATTCTGTTCACCTTGATGTTCCTCCCTTATGATGCTTGTGGTCGAGCTAACATTGGACCTTGCCTTGTTGAAATCGACTCATTCTGTTCACCTTGCTGCTCCTTCCTTCCGATGCTTTTGGTCGAGCTATGGTTGCCCTCTTGCCTTGGTGAAAACGTCTCAATCTGTTTTAGCATTTGTAGAAAACCCCAAGAAAGTAGTTAATTTTATCAGCCTCCCACCAAAAAAACATATAGGTACCTTAAAAAAAGTGCTTACCCGAGTATCTTTCATCTGTTCATCTTCCCTTGGTGATAACAAATTCTGTTCAGATTGCATTTCATTTCGTAATTCCACCTTCAGTTCCGCCCTCATTTCGTCCCAAAAATCACTTGACTTGAGTTCTTCTTTCATCTGTTGCCTCACTTCAGTTCGTATCTCTTCAATATCTTTTCGTTGTTCATAGGTCCTCTTTTTCCTAACATATCCTTCAATTCCCTTTTTATACCCAATATCACACTCGACCCCCCTGGTGCGTCCCCCGTGCTCTGGTCCCAACACCATTATGAGGGGATCTACACCCGCTTTAGATTCGTTAGAAGCTTGTGCCAACTCTTTGGTTGCTTGTACCTATTCAATGCACCAAAAAAACTAGAAAACTTAAGGACTAATTAGAAAAAAGAAATGATTAGAGTACCAAAAAAACATCATAATAATTTGAAAAAAAGAAATTATTAGAGTACCAAGTTCTTTGAAACATCAATTAAGTTAGCAGGCAATGGCTTGATCCCGTTCTTGTCGTGGGGAGCCCGGGCCAAACAGTAATTGCTCCCACGAATATCTGGTATTAAGTGGAGTTCTGTAGCCTTGTCAGTGTCATTTCTCTCCTCTTGCCACTGTTGTTCAAAACCCCGATACCTTTTCGGTCCTAGCCTAGGCTGACTTATATGTTTCTTTCCTCGTTCACTGGCTTGCGCACGCAGTTTCTACATGAGTAACAAATGAATTATAAACATTTCAAAGTTAAAAGTAAATTATAGTAATACAAAATTAGTAACACGAACATTTTTTTCAGGTGTGTTTTCCTTCTGACAGAATTCTTCCCATACATTAGGCTGTATGAATGTCCATTTCATACATGGAGATACACGCTTCATCATGAACTTCACTCGTAGTTTGGTCTTGAATGCCTTCCACTTGTTACCACATGATACAAGTGTACGTTTTTTGACATCATCATTTTCAAGTCTAAAATGTGCCTGATATAAAGTTATTATATGTTAATACATTAATAAAGTTAGAATATAATAAAATTATTAATGGCGGATAGGATACCTTGATATCGGACCACAATTTTTTTCTTCCTTTGTTACGTCCTTCCAATTCTTTTTCAGAATAAAGATTAGCCTCCTGGTATGAGTTCCTATATATTTCCCATACAGATATTGCCACTTGCCAACAACTAGTCCAAATTGATTAAATTCAACAGATTCACCAACCGGAAGATCTTGGATTCTATTGATTCCTCTTCTTGGTCTTGGTTGGGGAGGGTCCTAAATTCCAAGCATACACCAAATGAGTCACTTTTATAGAAGCATCAAATATATTTACAAACTCAAATCATGAAAGTTACTCATGAGCTTATTGTCTACAACTTTAAAGAAGGCACCTACTACTTTTAACCAGAAATAAGCTCAGAACAGCTCAACTATAGCTGCTGCTACAGTGAGTTAATATCTTATGCTCAAAAATCAAGTTTTCACTTAAATGCTTCTAGACAGCTCAAAACAAAACCATTTTAAACCTTAAAAGTTGTTCCTAAAAGCTTGAATGTTATACTAACTGATTTTGAAAAGCAAAAACTTCCAATTACACTTTTACTTAACTGAAATCAAACATCAAGATTGCAAACTCAGAAAATAAGCATGAAACTCAAAATTCAAGACAATGCACAAGCTACAAAAGGCTAAACTTAACAAACAACTTATAGACAGCTAACTCAAACCATAAAATCATAAAACACAACTTCAAATTCAAGAGTAAAGACACTAAGATTAGATAGAACTATTTTTGTTTTTTTTTCTGGTTTTATAGCTAACTGCAGTTGGAAAATAAGCTAGTAAATAAGATGGAATTTGAATTCTAATTATTAAACTTGAAAGTATGCTATTACTACTCCTTGACTACTGATTTTAAAAACCTAATTACTAAATTTGCTAACCTTAATTGTTACCTTAAAATTGCTCTACCAGTACCTTAATAGTACTCTACCAGTACTAAGTAGAAATGGAGCAAAACAATGGATGTTGACCTTGTGAGTCAAACAATCAATTGCATACACCAAATGCAGGTAATAGAACTAGTATGAACCACTATCTAAGCTATTATGAGCTTGGATCAAAATCTCAAACTTAAGACAGATAAAACCTTCCCTGGTGCAAAAAGGGACAAATTACACTACCAAATGATTTAAACTTCCAACTAATCCATAATTCCACTTTGTAAACTGATTTAAAGCTTATACAAATCTAAAACAAGAGTTTGTATCCTCTGACTTTGACTTTTTGAGTCAAAATCAGATAATCCCACACACTCCTTTAAACTTGTTAACTCAAAACCAAATCTACAAATCTCTAATATAGTTAACAATCTATCAATTGGAGGTCCTAAACAACTTTATTATCATCAAATAACAACTTCTAAACATCAAACTTAGATCTATAACTAGATTTAACTACTATGCTAACATTTTTTATGGTTTTTATGTTTATATGACAGAAAAATGAATTATGTTTTTAATTATCGTCAAATTTTAACATAGTATCTACAAATCTCTAATCTAGTTAACAAGCTATCAATTGCAGGTCCTAAACAACTTTATTATCATCAAATAACAACTTCTAAACATCAAAAAAAGGAAGCATACAAGAAATTAAATGCTGAAATAACAAATGGCATAGCAAACCACAAAAAAAGTTGCACAGATTCAATCTAATTTGTTCTAACACCTAACAATTAAATCATCATCATTTTTAACTATTAGACCCTAATGCCACTAAGGGGGTGTTTGTTTCGGCTTATATGTGGGTTTATGAGCTTATTTGATTTTGGCTTATATTTCATAAGCACTAATTTTCTAGCTTATTTTGGGACTTATGTGGTATTTAAATTTATCATATTGTAATAAACTTATATAAGCCTACACGTCTCAAAATAAGCCAGAAAATGGGGGCTTATGAAACATAAGCCAGAATCAAATAAGCTCATAAGCCCACGTATAAGCCGAAACAAACACCCCCTAACAATCAAAGTGTTGTCATCCAACAACAAAATCATGAAAAAAAACAAAATAATGAAAAAAAAGTACAAACCTTTGTTTTGATTTTCCATTAGAGATGATAATAGAGAAGGTTGTAAATTGTTAGATGATCGAGTGAGGGTTATGTGTGTGTGAAATGATCGGGTTTGGTAGGTGTGTGAAATGATCGAGTTTGGTATAGGTGGGTGTGTGTGTGAATATCTGGAAATAATATCTGCTGGATTTTGTGTGTATAAAGTTTTAAAAGATATAAAAAAAGGAGTTTAATAAGATAAAAAAATTTAGAAATTCATAATACAAAAAATACAAATCTTTTTTAGATAATTTTCTTTTACTGTATTTGAGGTTTACAAGTCGAAAAATCATGTGTAGTGTTTAAATTTAACATAGTTGATATTTTTTGCTCGTTTTTGCATTCTCGGTATTAGTTTTTAGTTTAAAATTGTAGTTGCCTTAATTTTCCTTAGTTTACTCATTTGTTTTTCCCATAAAAATATAAAAATATACAAAAGAATTTAAATGTATGATATGGTATTTTTTTTCAAAGCTACATATGTACAACGAACATGGTTTTTTTCAATCCTCGTATCCTTCTTGGTGGTCGGATCTAAAGTAAATTGTATCCGAAAGAACATCATCCGTAGATTGAACACCGATAGAAAAAGGAGGTAGCTCGTCAAACTTATTGTATTCGTCTTCGTCAACAACATCATCGACGCCAACTATACTTCGTTTACTCTGCAAGACAATGTGCGATCTCTTGTCTTTTGGGTCCTCTACATAGAATACTTGAGTTGCTTGTTTTGCTAGAATGAATGGATCAGATGAATAGCTATTTATGGAAAGATTAACACATGTGAAACCGTCGCTATGAACTTTAACACCTTTCTTGTTATAAACCCATTTACACTTCAATAAAGGTATAACAACCGAATTGTAATCCAATTCCCAAATTTCATCAACGACACCATAATACGAATCTTTTGCGACTAACATCCTTGATGAATCTGTTGTTGTGTATCATGTCACCTCCACTATCTTTTAACAGTACTCTTGTCTTCTTGTTGCTCGTATTAAAAACGTATATCATCTAATGTGTAGCTTTGATATTATACTACACGATGTGGACAGGTACCATGCTAGTATTCACTTCTTCGTCGACATCTATTGAAGCACATACCAACGACCTTTATTTGCTAAACCCTATTGTGAAAATTTTCTTTTTTATGGCTCAGCTTCCAACCAACTTTGATCTCGACGACTGTTATTTTCTGCTAAATATGACATGTGCTCATGTATGTATGGTTCAATACATGTCATGTTTTGCAATACTGTAAAATGTGCTTGTTCAAAATCGTCAATTGTCGGCGTAACATCTTTACGCCCAATTGTCCCCACTCCAACAAGTCTACCTTGATGTCGAGGTTGCGGAAGGCCAATATCAGCGACATCATCCATATAGTTTGTACAAAACTGAACCACTTCTTCGGCAGCATACCCTTGAACAATACTACCCTCTGGTCGATATCGGTTCCTTACATATCCTTTTAAGAACCCCATATACCTTTCAAATGGATACATATACCGTAGGAAAACTGGACCAGCCAACTTTATTTCTTCAACAATATGAGAC
Organism: Tanacetum coccineum; assembly: GCA_026074375.1. Taxonomy (NCBI): domain Eukaryota; kingdom Viridiplantae; phylum Streptophyta; class Magnoliopsida; order Asterales; family Asteraceae; genus Tanacetum; species Tanacetum coccineum. The sequence goes on along the minus strand of BQNB010019460.1, from coordinate 42,084 downwards.
ATGAGGTGAACCATGACATCAAAAAAAGAAGGTGGAAAGTACATCTCGAGTTGGCAAAGAATAAGAATAATATCACGTTGCAATTCGTCTAACTTTTCATGATCAATAACTTTTGAATGAATCATGTTAAAAAATAGACAAAGCTTTGTGATTGTCTGTCGAATTAGAGATGGCATCAATCCACGAGTAACGATTGGAATCATTTGTGTTAATAATATATGACAATCATAGGATTTCATATCAAGCAACTTCAAATCTTTCATAGAAACCAAATTCTTAATGTTAGCAGAATAGCCGGATGGAACCTTAACACCATGTAAGCATTCACAAAATGAGGTTTTCTCCGCCTTTGACAATGTGTAACAAGCTGGCGGCAAATACATTTGTGTTCCGTTCGTTCTTGCGTGGCAAGGCTCCTTTCTAATTCCCATTTCGACCATGTCTCTTCGAGCATTAACTCCATCTTTTGTTTTTCCAGGAATGTTCAATAATAACCCTAACAAGCTTTCATACACATTTTTCTCGATATGCATAACATCAAGGCAATGTCGGACACGCAAATATGGCCAATACTTTAATTCCTAAAATATAGACCTTTTTTCCAGATACATTTAGGAGGAGCTTTAACTTTTTTTCCAAAAGTAATGTCTAAATCCGCAATTTGGGAAAAACAGCAAATCCGTCCATAGGTTCGACCATGGATCTATCCTCTACTGAACCATCGAACAATTTTTTTCTTTCTACGATACGGGTGAAATTTGTCAAGCGACTTCCGATGCCCCATATATATTGTTTTCCTACAGTAGTCAAACCATTGGGATGTGGTGTTCTTTTCACAAACAGGACATTGCCCTTTCTCCCTTTCGTACCACTACCCGAACATGTTCCGTACGCTGGAAAATCATTTATGGTGCAATAAATCATGGCAAACAGCTGGAACCTCTCTTTTTTGTACGCATCATAGATTTCAACGCCTTTTCCCATAAATCTATCATGTCATCAATTAGCGGGAGCAAATACACATCAATGTCGTTCCCTGATTGTTTCGGACCTTGAATCAATAATGACATCATGATGTATTTCCGTTTCATGCACAACCAAGGTGGAAGATTGTATATGCATAGAAGAACAGTACACGACGTGGACGGTACCCTAGCTGTATCACGTCTTCGTCGACATTTGTTGGAGACATACCAACGACTTTATCTGCTAACCATTGTGAAAATTTTCTTTTATGCTCAGCTTCCAACCAACTTTGATCTCGACGACTGTTATTTTCTGCTAAATATGACATGTGCTCATGTATGTATGGTTCAATACATGTCATGTTTTGCAATACTGTAAAATGTGCTTGTTCAAAATCGTCATTGGTCGGCGTAACATCTTTGCGCCCAATTGTCCCCACCCCATCAAGTCTACCTTGATGTCGAGGTTGCGGAAGGCCAATATCAGCGACATCATCCATATAGTTTGTACAAAACTGAACCACTTCTTCGGCAGCATACCCTTGAACAATACTACCCTCTGGTCGATATCGGTTCCTTACATATCCTTTTAAGAACCCCATATACCTTTCAAATGGATACATATACCGTAGGAAAACTGGACCAGCCAACTTTATTTCTTCAACAATATGAGACATGAGGTGAACCATGACATCAAAAAAAGAAGGTGGAAAGTACATCTCGAGTTGGCAAAGAATAAGAATAATATCACGTTGCAATTCGTCCAACTTTTCATGATCAATAACTTTTGAATGAATCATGTTAAAAAATAGACAAAGCTTTGTGATTGTCTGTCGAACTGGAGATGGCATCAATCCACGAATAGCGATTGGAATCATTTGCGTTAATAATATATGACAATCATGGGATTTACCAAGCAACTTCAAATCTTTCATAGAAACCAAATTCTTAATGTTAGCAGAATAGCCGGATGGAACCTTAACACCTTGTAAGCATTCACAAAATAAGGTTTTCTCCGCCTTTGACAATGTGTAACAAGCTGGCGGCAAATACATTTTTGTTCCGTTCGTCTCTTGCGGTGCAAGCTCCATTCTAATTCCCATTTCGACCATGTCTCTGCACTAACTACATCTTTTGTTTTTCCAGGAATGTTCAATAATAACCCTAACAAGCTTTCACACATATTTTTCTCAATATGCATAACATCAAGGCAATGTCGAACACTCAAATATGGCCAATACTTTAATTCCTAAAATATAGACCTTTTTTTCCAGATAGATTTAGGAGGAGCTTTAACTTTTTTTCCAAAAGTAATGTCTAAATCCGCAACTTGGGAAAAAACAACAAATCTGTCCATAGGTTCGACCATGGATCTATCCTCTACTGAACCATCGACCAATTTTTTCTTTCTACGGTACGGGTGAAATCTGTCAAGCGACCTCCAATGCCCTATATATATTGTTTTCCTATAGTTAGTCAACCATTGGGAGTGGGTGTTCTTTTCACAAATAGGACATGCCTTCTCCCCTTTTGTACCATACCCCAACAAGTTCCCGTACGCTGGAAAATCATTTATGGTGCAAAAAATCATGGCAAACAACTGGAACCTCTCTTTTTTGTACGCATCATAGATTTCAACGTCTTTTTCCCATAAATCTATCATGTCATCAATTAGCGAGCGCAAATACACATCAATGTCGTTCTCTGGTTGTTTCAGACCTTGAATCAATAATGACATCATGATGTATTTCCGTTTCATGCACAGCCAAGGTGGAAGATTGTATATGCATAGAAGAATAAGCCAAGTGCTATGACGACTACTCAAGCTTTTGAATGGATTAATTCCATCTGAACAAAGTCAAAACCGTATGTTTCTGATCTCAGATCCAAATTTTTTAAAATGACGATCGATATTGTTCCATTGAAGAGAGTCAGCAACATGTCTCATTTTCCAATCGTTTTTACGTTCTTCAGCATGCCAACGCAACAATTTTGCATTCTTTGGTTTTGTGTACAACTTTTTCAATCTTGGTATGATGGGAAGATACCACAACATTTTAGCAGACGAACCATTCTTTTTCACATCACTATCAAGTTCCGTAAGATTCTTAAGCTTGTACCTCGATTCCTTACACACAGGATATTCATGTAGGTCTTTATAATTTTTTCTGTATAATATACAATCGTTTCGACATGCATGTATTCTTTGTACCTCTAATCCCATCGGACATGTTAGTTTTTTTCGCTTTATAAGTCGAAACGGGCAACTCATTATCTTCGGGGAACGCTTCATGTAACAACTCTAATAGGGTAGTAAAGCTTTTGTCGCTCCAGTTTATTTTTGCTTTTAAGTCCAACAACCTCAGCACAAAAGAAATTTTAGTGAACTTCTTACATCCGTTGTACAATGCTTTTTCTGCTTTGACAAACAGTTCTTGTAATTTTTAACATTCTTTTCATCAACATTAATTTCCGGGTCGTGTAGCATCTCAGCTAGATTATCTTGATGATCATCGTCATTACTATCATTCTCCTCATGATTAGTGTCTGAAACAAATGTATGAGTATCAACTTACGGCTCTCGTGCCTCACCATAAAGGTCCTAACAAGTATAATTTTTGTCAAAGCCGTGTTCTATAAGATGGCGTCTAATCATGTTCGGATCATCAAAGGCCACAATATTTCTACACTCTTTACAAGGACACGAAATTATGGTTTCTCCCATCCTTTCTCGATGATCCTCAGCGCATTTCATAAATTCATTCAACCCTTTCATATAGACTGCGGTATAACTCTCTACCGTGTACATCCATGTGTTACGATCCATCTAAAAAAAACCATATCATACATTTAAATTCTTTTGTATATTTTTATATTTTTATGGGAAAAACAAATGAGTAAACTAAGGAAAATTAAGGCAACTACAATTTTAAACTAAAAACTAATACCGAGAATGCAAAAACGAGCACAAAATATCAACTATGTTAAATTTAAACACTACACATGATTTTTCGACTTGTAAACCTCAAATACAGTAAAAGAAAATTATCTAAAAAAGATTTGTATTTTTTCGACTTTTATTTTTTGTATTATGAATTTCTAAATTTTTTTATCTTATTAAACTCCTTTTTTATATCTTTTAAAACTTTATACACACAAAATCCAGCAGATATTATTTCCAGATATTCACACACACACCCACCTATACCAAACTCGATCATTTCACACACCTACCAAACCCGATCATTTCACACACACATAACCCTCACTCGATCATCTAACAATTTGCAACCTTCTCTATTATCATCTCTAATGGAAAATCAAAACAAAGGTTTGTACTTTTTTTTCATTATTTTGTTTTTTTTCATGATTTTGTTGTTGGATGACAACACTTTGATTTTTCGGCTTATACGTGGGCTTATGAGCTTATTTGATTCTGGCTTATGTTTCATAAGCCCCCATTTTCTGGCTTATTTTGAGACGTGTAGGCTTATATAAGTTTATTACAATATGATAAATTTAAATAACCACATAAGTCCCAAAATAAGCTAGAAAATTGGTGCTTATGAAATATAAGCCGAAATCAAATAAGCTCATAAACCCACATATAAGCCGAAACAAACACCTCCTTAGTGGCATTAGGGTCTAATAGTTAAAAATGATGATGATTTAATTGTTAGGTGTTAGAACAAATTAGATTGAATCTGTGCAACTTTGTTTGTGGTTTGCTATGCCATCTGTCATTTCAGCATTTGATTTCTTGTATGCTTCCTTTTTTTTGATGTTTAGAAGTTGTTATTTGATGATAATAAAGTTGTTTAGGACCTGCAATTGATAGCTTGTTAACTAGATTAGAGATTTGTGGATACTATGTTAAAAGTTGACGATAATAAAAACCATAATTCATTTTTCTATCATATAAACATAAAAACCATAAAAAATATTAGCATAGTAGTTAAATCTAGTTATAGATATAAGTTTGATGTTTAGAAGTTGTTATTTGATGATAATAAAGTTGTTTAGGACCTGCAATTGATAGCTTGTTAACTAGATTAGAGATTTGTGGATTTGGTTTTGAGTTAACAAGTTTAAAGGAGTGTTTGGGATAATCTGACTTTGACTTAAAAAAGTCAAAGTCAGAGGATACAAACTCTTGTTTTAGATTTGTATAAGCTTTAAATCAGTTTACAAAGTGGAATTATGGATTAGTTGGAAGTTTAAATCATTTGGTAGTGTAATTTGTCCCTTTTTGCACAAGGGGAAGCTTTTATCTGTCTTAAGTTTGAGATTTTGATCCAAGCTCATAAGAGCTTGGATAGTGGTTCATACTAGTTCTATTACCTGCATTTGGTGTATGCAATTGATTGTTTGACTCACAAGGTCAACATCCATTGTTTTGCTCCATTTCTACTTAGTACTGGTAGAGTACTATTAAGGTACTGGTAGAGCAATTTTAAGGTAACAATTAAGGTTAGCAAATTTAGTAATTAGGTTTTTAAAATCAGTAGTCAAGGAGTAGTAATAGCATACTTTCAAGTTTAATAATTAGAATTCAAATTCCATCTTATTTACTAGCTTATTTTCCAACTGCAGTTAGCTATAAAACCAGAAAAAAAACAAAAATAGTTCTATCTGATCTTAGTGTCTTTACTCTTGAATTTGAAGTTGTGTTTTATGATTTTATGGTTTGAGTTAGCTGTCTATAAGTTGTTTGTTAAGTTCTCACAAGGTCTGGTCTCAGTTTAGCTTTTTGTAGCTTGTGCATTGTCTTGAATTTTGAGTTTCATGCTTATTTTTTGAGTTTGCAATCTTGATGTTTGCTTTCAGTTAAGTAAATGTGTAATTGGAAGTTTTTGCTTTTCAAAATCAGTTAGTATAACATTCAAGCTTTTAGGAACAACTGTTTTGAGCTTATTTCTAGTTAAAAGTAGTAGGTTCCTAGATTTAAGTTAGCCAAAATATGAATTAGGTTATGATTTTTTTTGTGCCTCTAGTTTGTAGGATATTATAGATCTGTTTAAGCTTATTATAGAGTTTTGAGGTTATTTAGTTAGGCTGCTAGTGGGTTTGAAAATCATAAAAAAAATTCCATAGCATTCATACTTGTCTGATCTGTAACTATTGAACTAGTTAAATTTTGCCTTATAGGTTAGTTAATCTGCAAACCCTTAGCTTATCCTAGTAGCTTATAGTTCCAGCTTATCCAGGTAGCTTATAGGAACCGAACTCAGTACCTCACCCTCACCTTTAGAAAGAAATATTGACTCTCAGTTTTAGACAATTTAAAAAGAAATAGTGACTCTCAATTTTAGAGATAGAAACACAGACCGTTGCTTGTGTGTACAATTTAGAAAGAAATATTGAATCTCAGTTTTGAGTTTTTGTGAGGATTAAGCTCAAAACAGTTTAGTGATTGTAGCTTATAAGCTTCTGTGACCAGTTTGATTTTCTGCTAGTAAGTTAGGTTTGTTTATTTATTATGTATATGAATTAACATTGTTTATATATAATGTATGCAGAAGTGATTGATGTTAGTTCAGACACATCTTTAAGCACAACTGAAATTTCATCTTCAAGCACATCTGAACTTTCATCTTCAAGCACATAATATGGTTCGGATGATGAAGACTTTTCAAGCCCATCTGCAGAGGTTGTGACGTGTGCTCCTGTTCCAACGAAGGATGAATTTGAGATGGAGACAGAGGAAGAAACAGAGGAAGAAAAAGAGGAAGAAAAAGAGGAAGAAATAGATGATGACAAAGATGATGAGACATGGACTCCTAAACCAATTGGAGCTAGTAGTTCGACTCCATCAACAAAGAAAACAAGTGTCAACAGAGGTGAACCAGTCAGGCATTGCATCATTGGGTTAGCATCTCCTAAAACATATGAGCTGATTAGCAAAAAAGAATTTGGAGTTAGGAAGGAGGTCAATGAGAGCAAGGAACAGGTGAACAAAGGTAAGGAACGGGTCAATGAGAGCAAGGAACTGGTCAACAAAGGTAAAAGAAAGATGTATGATTAAGCATGTTGGTGGTGGTTATGTTCTGCATATATGACATGGTATTTGGTCTGGACAATTAACTGTTTATCCTATTTAGTACTAAACTAGTTGCAACATATATAGGTTGCTAAACTATAACTGTATCTATTTAGGTGAAGCAGGTTGCAACATATGTAGTTGCAATCTATTATCTTTTGTTACCCTTTAAAAAGGGTTTAGACAGTTAATGTTATCATATTAGGTACGAATATGTTGGTGAAACATATTCAATTTTGGAAGTGGTAAAAATCATAAGCTTAGCCTTTAGAGATGCTGGTAATTTTGGTTTTGTTTCCTATGGATTTAGATGCTTCATATTATTGTTGTTTTGGAGTTTGATACAGGTAAAAGACGATAATTAAACGAATATCAGTGTACAGAACTAAAAGAGGAGACTTACTGTATACAATGATCGACAACCTTATGCTAGATTCCAGCTTTCTCTGTCTCGACTATATGTTTTTTGTATGTAGCATGGTAGGTTTTTCAGTATATATAACAATGATCGACAACATTAGCTGTCATTAAAAGTTGTACAGCCCAACGTCTCTACTAATTCAGAATTGATTATACAGTTATGGTCCTTGTACTTTAATCATATATAAAGTCTAAATACTTAACATGTTATAGAAAAAAGTAAAAAACATACGCAAGCATCAAAACAACGGGTGTTACACAAAGTATTGGGAGACTTTATTTTGTCAAAACTATGTTCAGTAAATTGAATATTTATAACTTGATTCTTTTCTGGGCAATTCAGTTCGGATACAAGTCCAACACTCTTTAGTATTTATTGTTTAGTCCTTATGATTTTAATCATATGTTAAGTTTGCTTTTAATTTTTTTTAATAGTTAAGAATATTTTAGCACACTAAATTATTAACAAAAAACAAGACTGGTTGTTTTATATAAAATGGTGTCTCTGACATAAACAAATAGACATATGTTGTTACCTACACACCAATGTCTTTAATTATGTAAAAAACTAGTTGTTTTATAAAAAATGGTGTCCATAACATAAACACATAGAGACATGTTGTTACATACACACCAGTGTCTTTAATTATGTAAAAAGAGTGGTTTCTACCCCAAAAACTAATTTTTTTAGAATTCCTATTATGAAAACTGGTTTTTTCAGGAAAACCTATTTCCATCTATTCATAGAGATAGGGTTTTACATAACTTATCTTTTTTTTTTTTGGGGGGGGGTCTTTTTAACCTTTTTATAGTAGTGTTGGTTGGTGGTTTATAAAGTCTTGGTGTCTCCTCTTCTTATAAGTTAGCTTTTTAAGTGAGTTCTACATTTGGACTTATAAACCGATTCGAGCCTAGTATGAGATAGGTTCGTATCATTTGGTATCAAAGCTAGACCTACATTTCAAGGTTCTAACACTCGGAGTGGTGGCCTATGGAGTGGTGGCTTGATCCCGAAAAAAGAAGGGTGTCAACCGTGACCAACATTGTTGTGACCAACGAGCTCGGAGTGATGGCCTATAAAGTGGTGGCTTGGACCCAAAAAAGGGATGCCAATTGTGACCAATATAGCCATGACCAACGAGGACGTTGGTTCTTCAAAGCGTGGGGTACTGTTACGATCCCACATCGGCCAAGTATAGGATTAGTTGCTGGTCTATAAAGTCTTGGTGTTCCCTCCTCTTACAAGCTAGCTTTTTGAGTGGGTTCTACATTTAGACTTATAAACCGATACGAAACCCACAAATTGGTCTGGGCCGACTAATAGTCATCTAATACTCTCTCGCAGTTTGAACGACATGATTTTGAACAGACAAACCGAAACATATGTTGAAAACCGTTACTTCTTCTTTTCTTCTATCATCTTCTTTGTTGTTTGTTTGAGCCGAAGCATAATTGTATTTAGACGCATAGTTGTTTATTTTTGGCGGCTTCTTCCTTTGTGTGGCAATTTTTTACGTCATGACTTGTTTTGCCTTTAGGTATGAGCGACAATTTTGCAACCAACTATTTTCTAAAAATGACAATGATCTCCGGTGGTAAAACAAAGAGTAATGTTGAAGAGAAAAATATTGTTGACTAGCCTCAAGGCCCGCCCGATGGGCAGCTAGCTTAGACTTATTTAAAAGATAAAAAAAGTAGTAAAATCATTGATACAATAATGTTAAATGGAAAAGCTAGACAAATGAATACATTGAATAATAATTATAGCTCATTTACATGTTTCAAAATGGTTGATTCAAAATCATCTTATCCATGACATCCCGGTTTGAACAATGTAATGATAAGCATACTCAAGATAGTCTTTCCATCTGATCACAATATTATGAAGCCATTCTTGTAGAAACATTGAAGTCTACATTGTCCGTAACTTGCATCATCTTCTTGAATTTCATGCAATATAAAAGTATTTTTTATCCTCTAATTGGCATACAATCGCCAAAAAGAATGAGTAGGGCATCCATATGTTAAACTCAATAGAGTACAATAAATACTTCTACTCTTACTGAAGTCTTAGGCATATCATCAGCCCTTTTCCAGTCAATATCTTCCCGATCCTATGATTGCAGCTCACAGAATGCAAATTTTATTATGTTATATTAAATTAGTAATTGAAATACCTTCAAGAGAGGTACTAGAGGCAAGTCTTCACTTTTCATATGCTTTGTTTTCAAGTCATCAATCCTAGTGTTGCTTCTACCAATGTCGGATGTGTCTTTCAGAGGTTGGTTTAATCTAGTATCATACAAAAAGTAACATAAGCTATCAAAAAAGAATATAAGCTTTAGATATATATGTTCAAGTGTTCATCATTATGACTGTCTATATATTTTAGTGTCAAGGTACTCAAATATGAAAAAGATTCTAATGTGGTAATTTCCACAAATCAATTTGACAGCAAAAAAATCGCTTATGACTACCATTTAATTGTTGCCGGTTATGTGAATCAGTAGGTATGTCATGCTTAACAGGTCAAATGGTTATTGCATCTTCATTCACCAAACTATTTGGTCACACAACACATACCTTAACCATAAATTGATCTTCCTCGGCGACATTATGTGCAATATGAGGTAACCGTCTGAATGCTTCTACTAGCACAATTATGAGAATGAGTTCAACTTTTTCTCCGAAGATCATATCCAGTGTATAAATTGAGGTCTGCAACACATCATAAGAATGGAAGATCAACAACATATAAGTTATAAAAAGTTAGTGTCATGTGCGGATTCTAGAATGAGTCTTGACGCGTCCATGTTGAAAGCAGCTAACTTTTTTTAGAAAACAACATGGCTGAAAACATTTTGTCCATATGTTCTTTATAAAATATTAACAACTATTGCGATGCTATTTCTAACTGTTGATAAAAAATCAGAATTTGAACTCGTTATAAGTACTTCTACCTCACGTGTATTTGGCTTCAATTTCACGCACTACTACCTCAAGCGTAGCTACAGCCAGTGCGTGGGTGACAGAAAAGAACAAAATCCCTAGAAAAAGTAGAAGATCATATCATGGATCATAAATGTAAAGAACAATCTCTCCTTAAGCCATTAATGTTTTATCTTTAACGGGACGTAACATGTAATGCCAAAACAAAAATAGCGCAAACGAAAACAGGTCAAAAATTGATTACATTGTACTTTTGATGCATAATATATCCTTTATTCAATATTCAAAATAGTCGACAATCAAAATAACATCACTTTTCTACTTATTTAACCATAACTTTTTTTTACAGAGAGTGTTTTGGGTCGACGTGGCTAGAACCATTTCGAACTGTAACAAAGAATCACCATTTTAAGCATTTTTCTACTTCTAGAGCTAGAACCAATAATAAAATCAAAATCATTACCATTCTGATTCTTCCAAATAGTGAAGTTAGAGGTGGTGGTTTCTAAGCCGAGCTTGAACCCTCAGTTCTTAAGTATGTTCATGATTATCTTCATTCTACAATAGCATGAACCTCATTATTATCTCAGTATTGTTTATTTATTTAAATAGTTATGTTATCATATTGAGGAAGTACCTCAATTGCTGAACCAATCACCTAAATAAGTAGACTAAATACTGGATTTGCTTATCAGCTTAATCTAAAAACTAAGGGGGTGTTTGGTCAGGCTAATAAGAAAAGCTTATAAATTTTTCATAAAAACCAATTATATATCCTCTAATAAGCTATTAATCACTTGCTAAGGAGCTCAAATAATCTAGTCTAAAAACATCTTAAACTCTAAAAATTTAACTTGTTTGTTTGTATCCAAACAACGTTAGGCATTTCTTAACAACCATACCCAAACACCTAATATTCTTAAATCTTTAAGCAAACAAACAATAACAATCAAGATCCAAATTTTATTTTCTAATTAATCCTAACAACATACCACTCTTGTTTCTCAAGAGCAAAACCAGTGAAATTATCAGTCTCATCTATTCACAAACTCATCAACTTCTTTTTACCACACTTTCATCACTGACACTCATTTTATGTCGCTTACTGTCGTCGATAAAATATATCCTCTTCGACTGTTTTTGCAAATCTTTATATGACAAAAACTTGTCCCTCCATTCTAGTAGCATGTCATATATTAATTTCTGTAATACTTTCCTAAACTGCATCTTGGTATAGTTTTTCTATGAATGTTAATAATGAAGATTAAATAATGTTAATGATTTTTTTTGTATATAAATAGGGATTTCGATTGGAAAAAAATAATACTATAGTTTTTGTCATCATATCGCACCTTAAATGCATTACAAATGCAGTATACTAAAATTCACTAAGAAACCTTATTTTTTAAGATCTTATAGTAAATCGAAATAGTATTAGCGTAAATGCCAAATGGCTACTTACATATAAGCGTAAGCCCAAATCCCAAACAACCTCTTATTTGCACGGATTTAAGCATACTATAAAAAGTAAACACATGCTACTTTAACATTGAGTTAAAAAGCTTTAAATGCAACATATGATTCGCATGGGCACCTGTTAACAACGGTAGTACTGGTGTGAAGGTTGTATGCGACACCGAGTTGATCTAATACTCGCCACCCATTTTGCCACATTCTAGTTGTTGCTTCAGTGCTGTTCCTCAGACCATCTCTTTTTTTGACAAAGACGCTTTGTATTCCTTTTCAATGTAGTGCAAGTGTTGTAGCGAAGCGGCAAATCCCAGCCCCTATTATTACAACTTTATCGTCTTTCGTTGCAACTACAATTTATAAGCCGCTTTCCACATATATTTATTATGTTCAACATGTCTGAAGAAGTTATATTTATAGCCACTTTCCACTTGTTAGTTTTTTAATCCACTTATTATCTTGCAGCTTTATATTTATAGCAGCTGATACAACTACCAGCTTCATAATTACTAAGTTGGTTATGTGTCCTAAATCATATTAGTGTTCCTTCGTATATAATTCAAGCCAGCCGAGCTCACAGGCTCTATTATTCTAATTCCTCTTATTATACTCGGTCTACTCATGCTTTAAGTTCCTTTGTTTTTTTCTGTCATCCTTGCTCTCGACATGTTTTTATGATTTCGGTGCATATAATATTACTTGTATGAGTAAGTACTGTGATATGTTACCACATGTCACACCTCACCAAGGCGGAACTGCAAGGTGTAACATATTAATAAACATCACACAAGATGATAGATGAAACACCATACATGTTAAATAAAAGTAAAGCTATCCGAATTACAACAACTTCAAGAAACAAGTTTGAAAGTATAAAAGACAACCTAAATTGTTTTCCATCCGAACATGGATATTTCCAAAAAGACATGATTCTTGTAAATAAGTGGACATCTTGACAAGGATTGAAATGCAAGCACTAAGTATCTATTTTAGGAACGTCACCTGAAAAGCATGATAAGAACAATGAACTATCAAAATAGTTGGTGAGCTCACAAAATTATGTACACAAAATATAGCTATTAAAAAGAATGAGTAGATGTCCAAACATAGTTCCCAATTCAATATCAAGTTGCCAAAACAAGCCGTGAATCCAAACTGATTCAAATTTCCAAAGACAGTTTTTGTTACCCAAAGTAACGTAATATAAATCAATGTATATGTATGCTATAGTGTTTATGCGAGGCACTATTTAAATGAATTCAACCTTCCAGTTCCAAATCACAACACAAGATGGGTAGGCGTTACCCCCGATCCAAATCACAATACAATATGGGTAGGTGTTACCCCCGATCTTATGTCCTAGTACCATGCACCCCGTTTATGGTGGGAGTGAGGAGGGGCTAATCTCCTAATAGCGCTATATATAAGTACTAACATCTCAATACCGATGAGGGGGGTAATGAGTTAAAAGTAGTGGCGGGTTCCAATCATCAAACAACATACATATCAGTTCAAAGTTCAACACATTTCCAAAGTTTAACAAGTTCAAATCAAGTTCCATACGTTCAAAACAAGTTCAAGTTTAAATGTGCTCAAAAGATTTATTACTTAAAAGTAAAAGTAAAACAAACGACACATCATGCTTTCCACCCTAAAAAATTTAAAATATGCAAAAAGGGGGAATGTGAGAAACTCACCTCAAAAGTTAGAGCAAAATAATGATTTCCCGGCAAATCACAAACAAGTGGGCAACCAAACGAACGCGCACCCTTCTACCCGAGACCTAAGGTAAATAAATATACCTAATTAGATCCTATACGATATGCTCTGACAATATTAAGGTTCATTTGTTACGTCTTGTGTTCACATTCGTTTCAAAAGACACTTTTATCACAAAGCATAATTTCTACTAATTTGCCCCGAATTTCCCGTCACTTTAAGCATTTATTTGACCTAGTTAACCAAAGTTTCTGGCCAATCTACTACTCCAGGTCAAAATTCCATGTTTTAGGTGTGTCTATGAATTTTTCCAAAATTTATCAAGGACTTATACCCGACCAATTATACCCGACTCCAAAAATGGCGAAATTTGGACATATAAAAGTATTTTAATGATCAGAGGGTCTAAATCAAGGTTATATGAGTTAGACCAATGGGAGACTCTAAATAACCCTTACAAGTGTCTCCCATATCAGTTTCAAAGATATATTCATCATGGTTTATGATGTATGGTCATTTTAGTACAAGGGTTGAAAAGAGGTTTTCGGGCAGATTTGACACCTTTCACCATTTTGCAACTTTCACTAACCAAACCACCTCATATTTTTACAAAGCTTACATTTTTGGAAACTAGACTTAAATTACTTGATTTTAGGCTCTGGAATCATGTCAAAACATTTATTTATCATCAACTTATGCCCCCAATCAAAATGACACAAAAATAAATTTGTAGGCTGATTGAAATTACCTTTGACTAAAACAAGTCCAACCACCCATCATACATGCAAAAACGACTCCACTAGCACCCAAAATCATTTTATATATGTCTTAACACTATTTTGGTCCAAAAATCTCAGTATCAATCTTTAGAAATATTTTAAAGAAACAATTAAAACAATAATCTTACAAAAAGATAAAAATGATTAAGAAATACAACAATAATCAACCCAAAGCTTCTACTAAATTTCTTCAACCTTAAATCAAATAACCCTTAATGTACTTGGAAGAACCTTTATAAATATCAATCTAACCCAAGAAAAACTTAAACCAATACCCTTGAATTAACCCTTGAATAAGATAATCTTGAGTGATTGATGAAACTATAACCAAGAACCCTAACTAGCACATGTAACCTTCAATCTTGGATAGATTTTTTTAGAAATTTTTATATGAAAATGGTGTTTATAGCGGCTGCAATAGAGAGGAATAAGGAAGAGTATTTTGAGCTAGTTGATGATCTATGAGAAAGAAAATGATAAAGATAGGGTTGTAGTTATCCAGGCATGCAAACATACAAACAAAGTGTCCATGTTAACTTGAAAATGAGACACATAAGAGATGTGTTGGCAAGTCCATATGGTTTGCTGATTTTTAATAAGAAAAGGAAGGGGTCATGGTGTTATTTTGTTTAAAATTTAGAATAAGTGGGTATTTTTGAGGCCAACGGGTAAAAACGTAACAAATTGCAAGAGTTTAGGCGTAACCACGAAGCAAAAACGTATATATTAAAAATAAAATTATAACATATGGAACACTTATGTAAAATAATAAATATACATAGGACATGTACACTAATATATAGTCTAAAGTCGGGTTCATGTTAAATGTACGTTTTACTACGTACGCGGGATAACTTATTCGATTACCCGTAAAAATTAATTTTTGCCAAAATAAAAATAAAATAATAAAAATATATAGTAAATGTTCAAGGTTAAATAATAACCTAAAATAATAGATCCTTAGTCGAAGGCACGCTTGTAATCGAGATTAAATAAAAAGACAATTTAAGCCCAAAATGACCAGACAAGCACAAAATAATTTACACAAGTAAATTTAGTCAAAGACATTATAACAACGCTAATTATTGTTAACCTGAGCTTGACGGTTGTCACATAGTTTTGTATATTTTGTTAAATTAACTTTTCTCATGTTTTTTTGACATTGTTATAATACTATTTGAGCATATCGTTGGTCGTTAGGACCATTAACTAGGATCGTTAGGTAAAAGGTGCGTTCGTATAAATAGGGTTCCTAGTAAAACAAGCGTTAAATACTAAAATAATATGACCACATAAAAGTGACTCCATAAATAATTAAGAGAGTCAAATATCATACGTTTGCTTTCGGTTACTGACCTCAAAATTGATGGATGTCACAGTTTTCCCCCGTTAAAGGGAATTTCGTCCTGAAATTTCAGTTACTCGTCCTAAGCCGTAGCGCTCACGAACAGTTGCGGATACTTGCGCTTCATCTTGTCTTCTCGTTCCCAAGTAATTCTGGTCTTCGTCGGGAGTTCCAACGAACTTTTACAATAGGAATCCAACTTTGTTTAAGCTTCTTGACCTCACGGTCTATAATTTCGATAGGTTCTTCAACAAAACGTAGTTTTTCATCGATCTTGATTTCTTCTAGCGGTACGTACAAGTTTACGTCGGTCAGGTATTTCTTCAGGTTCGACACGTGGAACGTGTCATGAATGCCTATAAGTTCTTGCGATAGACGCAATCGATAAGCAACAGGACCTACTCGCTCGACAACCTCGAATGGTCCTACATATCTCGGTGAAAGCTTGCTTCTCTTATCGAAACGTACCACGCCTCTCCAAGGCGACACCATGAGTAGTACTTTAACACCGACACTGAACTCTAACGGCTTTCGTCGATTGTCGGCATACTCTTCTGGCGATCTCGTGCAGTCTTCAGTCTTTCCTTGATTTGAACAATCTTGTCGGTGGTCTCCTGGATAATTTTTAGTTTAATTAGCTTGCTTTCTCCTACTTATGCCCAAGCTATGGGCGTTTGACATTTCCTCCCATACAATGCTGCAAATGGGGCACACTTCACGCTTGAGAGGTAACTATTGTTGTATGAAAATTCTACTAATGGTAGATGAGTACCCTAGTTTCCTCTAAAGTCGATTGCACATGCCCTAAGCATATCTTCCAATGTGTGAATGGTGCGCTCACTCTGACCATCGGTCTGTTGATGGTAAGCAGTACTCATACCCAATGGCGTTCCTAATGCTTTCTGTTGCGATCGCCAAAATTGTGATGTGAAATGACTGTCACGATCAGATATGATTGACATAGGTACACCATGCCTTGCTACGATCTCGTTGATGTATAGTCTTGCAAATATCTCCATCTTGTAGTCTTTCATGGATAGCTAAGAAATGCGCAGATTTGGTCAGTCGATCGACGATGACCCAAATCGCATCATGTCCGCTACTGGTTCTTGGTAATTTAATTATGAAGTCTATAGTGATCTTCTCCCATTTCCACTCGAGAATCTCTAGCTGTTGAAGCAAACCCAGGGGTTTTTGATGTTTTGCTTTGACTTTAGAGCAACTCAAACATTTACTAACGTACATAGCAATATCCTTCTTCTTTTTGGGCCACCAATATAAGTCTCGTAGGTCATAGTACATCTTGTCTACTCCAGGATGTACATAATACTTTGTGGCATGGGCTTCATTCATGATCAAAGTTCTCAAATTGCCATATGTCGGCACCTAAATTCGTTCAACAAAATACAGTCCACCGTCGTCTTTCCTTTCAAATTGTTTGTTTAGAGCTCGCAACATTTCTGTTAAAATCATCTGTGCCTTCAGGAAGTGCCAGAATCAGGGCATCACACAACATGTCCTTTAACGTCTTAAAAGCGATCTCCTGCTCATCACCCCGCTCAAACTTCTTGTTTTTCTGTGTTAACAGGGTGAGAGGTTTTGCAATCTTCGAGAAATATGGGATAAATCGCCTATAATATCCTGCCAATCCTAAGAACGAACAGATCTTGGTTGGGGTCTTCGGGGGGTTCCAATTTTTCACTGCTTTAATTTTTTGGGATCTACATGTATACCTTCACTGTTCATTACATGACCGAGAAAATGAACCTCTTGTAGCCAGAATTCGCATTTCGAGAATTTTTTGAACATTTCTCTTTTTCAAGCAACTCTAATATCAACTTCAAGTGAACTTCATGCTCTTCTTTAGACTTTGAATAAATCAGGATGTCGTCAATGAAGATGATAACGAACCTGTCAAGATACGGCTTACATACGCGGTTTATGAGGTCTATGAATACCGCAGGAGCGTTAGTCAAACCGAAAGGCATGACTGTGAACTCGATATGTCCGTACCTCATCCTGAATGCAGTTTTAGGAATGTCTTCGCGTACTCTCAACTGATGATAACCAGATTGAAGGTCTATTTTAGAAAAATATCATGACCCTTGCAGCTGATTGAACAAGTCATCGAGTAGCAGTTCTTGATAGTCAGCTTGTTCAGTTCTTGATAATCTATGCACATACGAAACAAACCATCTTTCTTCTTAACAAACAACACATGAGCTCCCCAAGGCGAAGAACTAGGTCGTATTAAACCTTTATCTTGGAGCTCTTTGAGTTGGTTTGACAGTACTTGCATTTCCGTAGGTGCCAAACGATAAGGTGATTTTGCAACAGGCGTAGCTCCAGGAATAAGATCTATGCGAAACTCCACTTCGCGAGATGGGAGTAAGCCCGATAAATTTTATGGAAAGACACCAGGGAAGTTAGGTACAACATGGATATCTTTGAGTTTCTGCTCGTCTACTTTTATGGTCATCAAGTGTTTCAGGTTTCCTTCGAGCCGTTCTCCATGAACTTCCAAAATCTCTCTGTTAGTTAACGGGATTTGGAGAATTTGCTCAAAACAAACTATCTTTTCCTTAAGCTTGGATAACCAAATCCATTCCTACAATCACGTCGAGATTACTGTGTCCGAAAGGGATCAAGTCGATAAGAACCATATGACATTCTAGTTCTAGTCCACATCCGCGGACCATCTTGTTGGTTTCTAATTAGACCGTTAGCAATTTAAATTCGTAATCGGGGTTTATAGCACTAGGTTTCGGGTTAATCAAGGGAAAGAAGTCGGTAGAAATAAAACTAAAATAGGCATCAGAATCAAAGATTACTGTAGAAAATAATCGATGAAATAAAAAGTACTCGTCATGATGTTTAGATCTTGCTGAGCTTCAGCGGTACCTATGTCGAAGGCACTATCATGTACCTGATTCCCATTGTTCCCTTGGTCATGATTTCCTTTGATAGTTAGCATAGGGTTTGAGCGGTTCAGACTCGTATCCGTTCTAGGTTGGTAAGATGCAGATGTATAATAATTAGTGTCCAAGATTCGTTCGTGTGTTGCGCGTGTTTCTTCTTGGAGACATGGTTTTAAATTTTTCCACAATATTTGTTGATTAAGTAAATTGACCAAAGTATAGTTCGATTACTTTATATGATGCAGCTTAAAATGAAATAACATTCGTTCAAACACAGTTGCGACAAAAGTTTATATAGAGAAAAAGATAAACGTTTTCACATATATAGTTTCAAAACTTCCACAATAATTGTCATCCAAAAAGATATGTCTGCCAAAAAGTTTGTATTTCGTAATAACTTACAACAAGGTTGGTTTCCCAACATAAATCATAATAAAAGGTTTTTGACCAAAATGCATTTCAAGTAATATAAAATATAAATTGTTATCATTATTATTCTTACAAATAGTATATATATATATATATATTATATTTTATATATATATGATGTATATGATATATTTATAGATAATATATATAGACAATATAACTTACAACAAGGTTGTTTCCCATCATACAATCATAATAAAAGGTTTTTGACCAAAATGCATTTCAAGTAATATAAAATATAAATTGTTATCATTATTATTCTTACAAATCGTATATATATATATATATATATATATATATATTAGAAAAATATAAGTCGAAATAATGATTTTTTTTAAATTTTGAGTCGTAATAAAGTTTTTTTTTCAAAAATTTGAAGTCATAATAACTAAACACAATGAAGCCGGTCAAAAATAAATTTATATATATTTTTTTATAAAAACATTTTTTTCCGAATGTTGTTTGAATAATAATATTCAACAAAATATGATGTTTACATGTGTCTTATAATACATAAGTTTTGACGCTAAACGATGTAGCCGTTGAAAAATACTAGTTCATCATGTTTAAAAAAAGGGTTCAAAAAGTATATCACCTTTACATGTTTGTTACCAAAGGACTTCAATTCCTTCAAATAAGAACCATCTTCGAAACACGAACGCCAAGACGAAACTTGTTATCATGGTTACACAATTAACCAGTATCAAGTATAAGGTTCTCATTCTCGTATCACTCCTTTTATCTCAAAAAGGGGTCTTCTATGCGATGGTCATACAACTAGAGTGATAACACTCCTAGGCGAGTTGTTCCTAAGGCAACTAATGACCTAATCCATCTCATCGAACGTATTCAAGAACGAAACATTTAAGTAACAAGTTTCCACGATAAAACGATGTCAATCCACTTAGTGGATGGGAAATAGTTTGCACTTCGCACGGTAGGGTAAGGACAAAACACCGTGCATTTCTGCTTTAGCCCTAGCCTCTCTATAGTCGCGTTGCATCAACGTCGTTTGAGTATCCACATCCAAACATCCAAGCCTCACCCATCCTCGAGTGAATTCTTCAAAGGTCTTAAGCCATGTAGCAACTTGAAGCATAATTTCACAACTCATCAAACAAGAACTGTCGTCAAGGTAGAAGTTTGTAATAGGCCCAATGTTTTTGAAAAATTGACTCAACTTTGGGGTCGCTTAGAAACAAAATCTTGAATCACTGAACACGGAGTTTGTGAACAAGCAAGGAATGCTTGTTTTTTTTTGCAGCCAAAACGGTTGGCTTAATAGTATGATGAAATAAGACAGAGACGTGACCAAAATATAGGTCGACGCAGCTCTAATAGGAAAGAACAAACGTCTCTGCATGTCGGGCATACGTAGTTCACCTGCCGCTCACCTCGAGTTCTGACTCAAAATCTATCGATGAGTCCTCCTCAAGGTCTTATGCAGGGAAGGATACAAAAAGTAGTTAAGTGTACGTCATGACTCACTCGCAGAATCACTAGTGCACGAAGACGATCTATGGGACATATTGTGACACTATAACGACAGTAACCAATGAGAAAGCAAACTTAGAACATAACTGGATCAATCAAAATAAGCATTATATACTAAAATCAAGTTGTGGACATCTAAAAATATACAGTGTACGATGCACATAACTCCTAATATGCTTTTCAGTGACCAAAGTGGAAAGTTGGATTTTAAACTTGTTTAAAATAATGATTATACCCAGTGTTGCATGATACTCCCTAAATTAGACATAGTTGATCAAGCTATGTCTAATTTAGGTCTAATGATGCAATCACTCAGACTAGTCGACTCGTTTCATGTTCGGTGTTTTTAGAAAAAGAAAATCATTTTGGTTATAGTTTGGATTTTTATTTTGGAAAAACCAACGTTCTCTATAACCTTAGGCTCTGATTACCAATCTGTCACACCTCACCAAGGCGGAACCGCGAGGTGTAACATATTAATAAACATCACACAAGATGATAGATAAAACACCATACATGTTAAATAAAAGTAAAGCTATCCGAATTACAACAACTTCAAGAAATAAGTTTAAAAGTACAAAAGACAACATAAATTTTTTTCCATCCGAACATGGATATTTCCCAAAAGACATGATTCTTGTAAATAAGTGGACATCTCGACTAGGATTGAAATGCAAGCACTAAGTATCTATTTTAGGAACGTCACCTGAAAAGCATGATAAAAACGGTCAACTATCAAAATAGTTGGTGAGCTCACTGAATTATGTACACAAAATATAGCTTTTAAAAAGAATGAGTAGATGTCCAAACATAGTTCCCAATTCAATATCAAGTTGCCAAACACAAGCCGTGAATCCAAACTGATTCAAATTTCCAAAGACAGTTCTCGTTACCCAAAGTAACGTAATATAAATCAATGTATATGTATGCTATAGTGTTTATGCGAGGCACTACTTAAACGCATTCATCCTTATGGTTCCAAGTTTCATTCACCTAGTGTAGCAACCCTACACTAAAATAAGTTGCAAGTTCGATAAGTGTCACAACACAAGTCTTATGTCTTAGTACCATGCACCCCATTTATGGTGGGAGTGATGAGGGGCTAATCTCCTAATAGCGTTATCCATAAGTATTAACGTCTCAATCCCGATGAGGGGGATAATGAGTTAAAAGTAGTGGAGGGTTTCCGGCATCAAACAACATACATATCAGTTCAAAGTTCAAAGTTCAACACGTTTCCAAAGTTCAACAAGTTCAAAGTTCAACACGTTTCCAAAGTTTAACAAGTTCAAATCAAGTTCCATACGTTCAAAACAAGTTCAAGTTCAAATGTGCTCAAAAGATTTATTACTTAAAAGTAAAAGCAAAACAAATGACACATCATGATTTCAACCCCAAAACATTTAAAATTTGCAAAAAGGGGAAATGTAAGAAACTCACCTCAAAAGTTAGAGCAAAACGATGATTTCCCGGCAAATCCCAAACAAGTAGGCAACCCAACGAACGCGCATCCTTCTACCCGAGACCTAAGGTAAATAAATATACCTAATTAGATCCTATACGATATACTCGGACAATATTAAGGTTCATTTGTTACGTCTTGTGTTCACATTCGACCAAGTTAACCATTGTTTCTAGCCAAGCTACTGCTCCAGGTGTTTTAGGTGTGTCCATGAATTTTTCCAAAATTTATCAAGGACTTATACCCGACCATTTATACTTGACTCCAAAAATGGCGAAATCTGGACATATAAAATTATTTTAATGATCAGAGGGTCTAAATCAAGGTTATATGAGTTAAGCCAATGGGAGACTCTAAATAACCCTTACAAGTGTCTCTCATATCCGTTTCAAAGATAGATTCATCATGGTTTATGATTTATGGTCATTTTAGTACAAGGGTTGAAAAGAGATTTTCGGGCAGATTTGACACCTTTCACCATTTTGAAACTTTCACTAACAAAACCATCTCATATTTTTACAAAGCTTACATTTCTGAAAACTAAACTCAAAGTACTTCATTTTAGGCTCTGGAATCATGTCAAAATATTTATTTATTATCAACTTATTCCCCAATCAAAATGACACAAAAATAAATTTGTAGGCCGATTGAAATTACCTTTGACTAAAACAAATCCAACCACCCACCATACATGTAAAAACGACTCCACTAGCATCCAAAATCATTTTATATATGTCTTAACACTATTTTTGGTAAAAAAATCTCAGTAGCAATCTTTAGAAATATTTTAAAGAAACAATTAAAACAATAATCTTACAAAAAGATGAAAATGATTGAGAAATACAGCAATAATCAACCCAAAGCTTTTACTAAATTTCTTCAACCTTAAATCAAATAACCCTTAATGTACTTGGAAGAACCTTTATAAATATTAATCTAACTCAAGAAAAACTTAAACCAATACCCTTGAATGAACCCTTGAATAAGATAATTTTGATAGATTGATGAAACTATAACCAAGAACCCTAACTAGCACATGTAACCTTCAATCTTGGATAGATTTTTTTAGAAATTTTTGTATAAAAATGGTATTTAAAGGGGCTGCAATAGAGAGGAATAAGGAAGAGTATTTTGAGCTAGTTGATGATCTATGAGAAAGAAAATGATAGAGATGGGGCTTGTAGTTATCAAGGCATGCAAACATACAAACCAAGTGTCCATGTTAACTTAAAAATGAGACACATAAGAGATGTGTTGGCAAGTCCATATGGTTTTCTAATTTTTAATAAGAAAATGAAGGGGTCATGGTGTTATTTTGTGTAAAATTTAGAATAAGTGGGTATTTTTGAGGCCAACGGGTAAAAACGTAACATATTGCAAGAGTTTAGGCGTAACCACGAAGCGAAAACGTATATATTAAAAATAAAATTATAACATATGGAACACTTATGTAAAATAATAAAAATACATAGGACATGTAGACTAATATATAGTTCTAAAAGTTGGGTCTCCTCGTTAAATGTACGTTTTAATACGTAGCGGGATTATTATCCGTTTACCCTGTATTATAAATTATTTTTGGCTATTAATAAAAATATTAGTATAAATAGTCGAGGTTAATAATAACTAATAATAGATCGTTAGTCGAAGGCACGCTCGTAATCGAGGTTAAATAAAAAGACAATTTAAGCCCAAAATGACCCGACAAGCACAAAATAATTTACACAAGTAAATTTAGTCAAAGACGTTATAACAACGCTAATTATTGTTAACCTGAGCTTGACGGTTGTCACATATTTTTGTAAATTTTGTTAAATTATCTTTACCGATGTTTTTTTGACATTGTTATAATACTATTTGAGCATATCATTGGTCGTTAGGACCATTAACTAGGATCGTTAGGTAAATGTGCGTTCGTGTAACTAGGGTTCCTAGTAAAACAAGCGTTAAATGCTAAAAATAATATGACCACATAAAAGTGACTCCATAAATAATTAAGAGAGTCAAATATCATACGTTTGCTTTCGGTTACTGACCTCAAAATTGACGGATGTCACACCACACCATGACTTTTTGCATGTTTATTTTTTGAACATAAAGTGCCATATCTAATTTATGGCATATTAATAAAGGTATCAGATTTATGCAGTCATATACCATCAAAAACATATTTAAACAAACATAAGCTGATTAGTATTTTTAATAACAAACACACCTCAGCTCGCACAAAACCACAAAGTACAGAAGTAGAGACCGTCGAGTGCGTCGGGCACTCTCAACCAAATGGCCAAAGTTGATATGAACATATTAATGATCCTTTGAGGTGATCAATCCGTTAATAGCAGAGCTGCAAGAAAATAATGATTCTCGTAACCAAAACCAACAATTATTATCACTTCCTAGTATCTAAAATAGATGCTTTGAGAAATTACCATATGTATTTCTTTGGTCATTTTGCTTGATGAAATATCAAAATCAACCCAATTGGCAACTGCTCCTCTTAGCTAAAAACCATTTCGTGGCCTTGGATGTAATACAAATTACATGTAGCCATTTAATTAGCCTATAAAAACCAAATGCAGCGAACAACAATAAACGCAAATTATAACAAACACTTTATTGTACACATAAGAGTATCTATAGCAGAAGTTTTTTTTAGTGGCATTACGTCTTCATTTTTAAATGTATGTAATGTTGTAAACACGTTTATTTAGGAAAATCAAAATGATTTTACCTTATTCATTGCTGAGTGCTGACACTAAGTAGCAACATTCATCCAATTAGCTACAAAAGAGCGCACAACAAATGTCTAAAAGGAATTCAAAGCTAAGAAAATGATATCACTTTTAGCCTACTTTATCATACAAAAGAAGTTCTAATTTGACGAATGACGATATACCTGTTATGGGCGCTATGCCTCTCATTTGAGCTCGACTACTTTATAGATTGGCTATTTGTTGTCTAAGCCTGACCAACTGAATATTGTTTCAAATGAATACTTAGAATAGTTCACTGCGTCAAGATTATCACACACCCATTTATCCTTTCAATGTATCCCTTAAGTTGATATTTTCTTTTAAAACCATGCAACTTGCTCTTGCGAGCAGACTTAAATAAGTGTTTCATACAACCTGCTCTTGCGAGCAGACTTAAATAAGTTGTATTTAAATATTTCCAAATTTAAAAGAAACACAAAAGAAAAACATGTATTAACTACTTGTATTTATCTTAAAAATGTTTACAGTTTTGCGCATAACTTTGACCATTAGATAGACGAGCTAGGTTGTTCATATGTTAATTACATAAGAATATCATGGCAATACATAGAGTAAAGAAGAAGTGAAAGCTTGAGCATATTTGTTTACTTGATGGTAATTGCATCATGAATCCACTTGTAATCATATTTTACCTGTAAAACCCATTTATGCAAATTAGCAATATCATTTGTTGCCGATTGTTTTGATACTTGTGCTGGTTGATTACAAACACACCACTTATTTGGAAAATTAACAGAAAAGGTGCTACTGGTGCCAGTTTTTATAGTAGTGGAAAGTTATAAATAAAATAGACATATTTCATACCTAGTGTTATGTTCCAATATTGAAGAAATGATTGTTGGCATTAAGGCCGAGGCCTATGTAATAAAAATTGTAAACAATATAGTATGAACGCATCTAGAAACATAATAAAATCTTAATTTCATAACGAGGAAGATTTATAAAGAATCAAACGTAACCTGAAATTGAAATGGTTGTATGTATTTCAGGTATTTCTTGATTTTTTTTCTCAATCTTTAAGTTTTTAGCTTCATCATCAATTGATTGCAAGTTTTATGTTGATGCACATTTAAAACAAAATATTTATCAAAATTGAAGCTCCTTAACAACATAATATATACAGGATAGTAAAAGAAATTGTATAAAAACATCAAACAAGCATCACTAACCTGCAAATGAATAGATCGTTTAGATTGACAATAATTATATAACTATGCTACGTAGGTTTATCGATTCGATTATGGTTTTTTGTTATACATGATTTGGGGACTTTGTTGTGGTGAAGATCACTTCAAATCAAATATGATTTTGATTTCTTATCAAATTTGATCACTTCAAATCAAATCGATTCGATTAGGGTTTTTTGTTATATATAATTTGGGGGTTTGTGTTGTGATGAAGATCACTTCAAATCAAATATGATTTTGATTTCTTGTTTTTGTTTGATATTCATAATCGTTTAGATCCAAATTAATAATCGCAGATTTATGTTTTTTTACAGGGTTGATGTTTCATTTTTTTTATGCATTAAATGCTGGAATACAACAACCGTTTTACTCCCTCCGTCCCAAAATTATTGTCCCCCGACAAAAAAACGCACAGTTTAATAAAAGTACATTTATTACTGTTTTCTATCTCTTACTTTTTGACAAAATGACAGTTTTATCCTTAGCTAATTAATTAAACTCTTTTTTAAAGTTTGTAATAATAATTTCAAACAAGGCTAATATAGTAAACTTGATCAAACTTCCTTATCTATTTTTAGTAGTGGACAATTAAATTGGGACATCCCAAAAAGGAAACATGAACAATAAAAATGGGACGGAAGGAGTATTTTTGTATTTTTGTAAGGTTGATGTTTGTGAGGTTTTTTTTTGATAGAATAAATTTTGAAGTAATGTGAGGCGCTGATTATTATTTGTAGGACATGTGTCATTTTTTGAGTATTTTATTTTGAAAATCATTTTCTATAAAGCTTCTTTTATATATTAGGTAGATAGATTGATGGTTATTAACATAATATGGGACGTGTTAGGACGGATAGAGTTTTGGATGCTAGGGTTTACTGGATAAAAGAAAAGGCTAATTAAATGAAAAAAAAAATACAGTAGAAGAAAATTAAGCGGGATCCCTCCGAATCGTCGACGAGTGACCGATGATCGAAGGATAACCATTTTGTGGTGGGTTGTACCTAGAGCTCTGATACGATGTAAAATAGTAAATAGATCTTTTACTGAATTGTGTTTTTGTATTTATAACAAATACATGGCTCAATGTATAAGCAATGAAAACCTTAAACCGAATGGACTCATACCCACAATTTGGTTTGGCCCAATTAATAATCATCTAATAAACAACAATCTATAAGGAATTAAATAAACCCTCAAACGACGCCCAAACCGAACTTGAAGAGAAAACTCTCTGTTTCTTAATAATTCATCATAACTTATTGTTAAAACCCTAAAAAAAATCTAATGCGTATACTTTTAAAAGATTTTTGGAAAGAAATCCAATAATCCATACCGAAATTAAAATAAGAAACTAAACAAATCTTTAATAAAAATAAGTAACCTACCAAAACTAAAAATATATATAATGACAACTAAACTGTCGTTTTACCCTTCAATCTTCTCGAACAAATTAAAACACATGACTTTACATATTAACCTAAGAAAAGGCGGCTAAGCCAGAGGAGTGGGAGCTCGAATGTGCCCTGCATTAAAAACTCTTACTCTTTCTTATTTAGAAGACTTACAAAAGCCTATTTCTCTTCTTTAAAAGGCTAAATAAGTGGCTTTTAGAAAGAGAGTGTGTTTGTTAGTAAGAAGTAGCGGTGAGTAGCTGTAAGCAGTAGCTGTGAGTAGTAACTGTCTTTTAATAAAAAAAATAGTGATGTAGATGTAGGTGTAATTATAATGTGTTAAAGCTGCTTCATAGAGTGTTGGAAAATGACCATTCCGAAAAAAGATAAGCTACTCGTTGCTTGCCAAACGAGCATTAAAAATCACAACGCTTAATGCTCACTGTTCACCACTCGTGAATGGTTCTAAAGGCTCTGTGCAAAACACTAAGTCTCAGAATGTAATGACAGTTGAATTGGAAGTGTCTTTGAGTGTCATGCCTCGCTAACGCTTCGAGTGTCTCCATTGGGGGTGTGCTTGGTTCGGTGATTGGTGAATTCACACCATATATGTATATAATATATAATAAAATATAAAATATATATATAAGTATAAAAATCAACAAGATCAATAATACCGAGAAGTAGTATAGAGTGTTCCCGGGTCGTTTATCCCCAACGAGGCTGGAATGGAAAATCGATACAATCGAAGATTTGAGTTTGAAGGAAGGAATTAGTTTGGGAAGTTGAAAAAGTCAAATTAGATAATAACGAACTAAAACGTTTAAGAAAAACCTAGAAATTATGAAATTAAACTAGAAAACGAGAGCCCGAATCCCGAACAAAAGGGGGAAAAACCTAAAATCTTTAAAAATAACCCTACGAAGAAATTTTTACTTCTAAACTACTCTATGGATCAAATAACGAAGAATGAAAAAGACTAGACCGAAAACGGAGTTCGTTTGACCCAAAAACGAGTCAAATTTTATATTTTTCCTACAAACTAGATGACAAAAGAAAATTTTCTAAAAAAGCAAAATATTTTTTTGATAATTTTTGTATTTTTTATGAATTAAATAAACTTTTAACGAAATTAAATTATAAAAAATATCAAACTATTTCTAAAAATTCTGAAAAATTTACAAAAAATACTAGACACTATGACTATTCTACGAAAATTAAGAAACACAAAACTTGCTTAAAAAATAAGCCCCGAATAAGCTATTTCAGCTTATAGGCTTATGGAGCCAAAACCACTATAAGTATCAATGCCCTTGAGTCTTTAACGAAAAAGACCCAAGGGCGCAGTGGTAAGAGTGGTGTTATAAAGGGGGATGTATCGCTTGGTCCCGGGTTCGAGTCTTGCTCACCCGGGCCAAGTGTCTTTCCCCTTTTTTTTTTTTGAAAAGTCTAGGGTAGAAAGTGTAAGAAACTAAACTAAAGGGTAGGCGGGCAAATTATGAAGAATTTACACTACAATGAAAACGATTAACCTTGAACTATGGAAAAAGTACAAAACAGACCCTACGCTTCTAGCTTATTTTTGCTTATTGAAAAAGTGAGATTCAGCTAAAACTTAAAACTACAAACTTATTAAAGAGCTTATTCTCTATAACTTTAACAAAGGGACTTTCTACTTTTAACAACTGAATAAGCTAGAAAATAAGCTTTTTGAAATCTGTCACAGTAACTAGGACTTTTCCTAGCTTTTTCACATTTTGGCTTATTCCCAGCTTATTACTAGATGAAAATGGAAAAGAAAAGAAGCTAAATGTAGCTCAGGTTGTGTACTAAGGATATCTAAGAAAAAATTAGCTAAGCTTTAACAAAAATAACAAGAGAATTGAACTTAAAAAGTGCAAGTTTTAACTTAAAACTGAGATAAGCTTTTCTTAATAAGCTAAAAAGCTTAAAACTAAACCCTAACAGCTGAAAATTTGAAAATAAGCTATGCTATTGATCTTGAATCAACCTAGATAAAAGATTTTTCAAACTTACAACTAAAAATGAAAATCAAAGTAGAAAATAGGCTAGAAAACTAAATGCTGCTATACTACTTTTCAGGTAAAAATAAGCTATGCTAAAAGCTTGTAAATGAAAACTAAAGACTTATCTAGATTAAGCTAGTGGAGTTCTATTACTATGCTCAATTCTAAGTTCTACTTCCTACTTCCAAATTCTAAAAAATGACTATAAAATGAGAAGCAACAGCAGTATAAACTGCTGTTTGCTGATGCAATTGGCAATCAACTATAAAGTGCAGGCTAGGCTTTTAGTTTAACATGCATGTATTCACCCTCCAAATGTACCTAAATCTATATTAGCTAAAATTCAACTCTTAACTTCTTTAAATCTTCTAACTCTAAATCAACTTGAACCTTAAAACTGCCCTGGTGCAAGAGAAACTTATTAAGCTCTAAAATTTTGAATCTTACTAACTAACTTCTAAAACCTGTTTAAAACTTAATCATATAACCTAACTCAACTTTATAAAGAATTTTGACAAAATGCTGTTGACTTTAGGAGTCAAACACAGCCTAATCCAAACACTACTTAAGTTGGCTGTCTAAACTAATTTGTTCTTAAGAATCTATCTTTAAACTAAAACTGTTAAAACTTTTTAGCTACTCTCACTAATTCTGTCCTAATTAAGCTATTTGAACTCTAATATTCCTAGCTTATTAATAGGATTAATCCACTTTCTCTCCTAGCTTATCACTACTTACTATGACAGATTTAGTAAAAATGAAACTAATGAATCCTAACTACAATTTCCTAAAGACATTTGTATCTATTAACTAACTAAGCAATTTTAAACAAGACTAAACTCACAAAGAGACAATGTAATGAGCTAAATGAAATAAGCTATGTGAATGCTAAAATGAATTATAAAGGATTAAACCTGGAATTGAAGTCTCAGACCTAGCCACTCTATTTGAATGAGTGGCTTAAACAACATGAACCTATTGGCTACCTAGCCTCTAAACCATTGAGCTTTAAAAGCTCAATAAGCTATATGAAGCTTAATAAACCTTGTAGCTTTCAAAATCGAACACAAATGCCTCAAGTGATCATGCTTTGACTTAAAATGATAAGAATGAGTAAATGAATGTCTAAAAACAGACTTTTAACTAAATTCGAGCTTATGAACAGGAATAAGCTCAAATGAGCTTATTAAGAGCTTATTGGATTAAAACAGCTTATTATTGAAAACAAAGTTCAAAGAAACTTGTAAACTGAATGTGATTACTCAATTGATGAAGTACAAGCTGAAAGAAAGAGAGTACAAGAGCTTAAAGCTGTTTTTAAAAACTTAAAATAAAATTCTTAAAATTGAAGCAATACAAACTGAAAAATAAAACTCTAACAACTACTACAAACTACTTCTAAACCCTTCTTCTCTTTTATAAGCTAGGGGAGCTTGTTTGTTGAGCTACTTGTTTTGATTTGGTGAGAGGAAAACCAAAAACCACTTGACCTAGAATATGCCTTGGTGATTTGTGGTATTGCAAATAGAATATGTTTAAGTGGAGGAGGGGGAGGGTTTGAGACCATGGGTTTTTGAGGTTATAAGGTAAAAGGTGTGAAGTGAACTTCGTGAATGTAGTGGAAGGACAAAAATGGGCCGAGAAAATTCGAATTGTACAAGTTGGGGTGACACTTGGGCCTGTTTAGGCAAAAATGGACAAGTTTGGCACTCCATGGTGTAAGTGTTCCTCGCACAATATCGTTCCCTAGTGGTATATAACTTTGGGGACTTGACAAAACAACCCCAAGAATTTATACAACCCTTTGCAACAGTGGTCCTAGGTGTTGAAAGCTAAGAGACTTGGCAGCTTTGGCCTCGTAGTTTTATACTTTTCCATAATGCAGTTTTTTATTATGTAATAGGTTTGAAAAGTAGGAGGGTTATGGTAGGCCCCCTTGTCTTCTTCTCTTTATTTCTTTTAAAATATAAGTATAAGGTGATTGGAATTTAAGCCCTCAAACTTAATATTTTCTTCAATTGTTGACATTTTAGATTGTCGGTTGACTTTGACATTGACCACTTGACTTTCTGTCTGTTGACTTTTTTGACTTATTGACTTTCGATTCGATTTTGGCTTGTCTTTCCAGTCTTTTTCCATTCCGAGTCCGGTTTTGTCGTTTTGGCTTTGTTTTTCGTCCTTTTCTAGTATTCCGTTTTTCTGTGCAAAACACTAAGTCTCAGAATGTAATGACAGTTGAATTGGAAGTGTCTTTGAGTGTCATGCCTCGCTAACGCTTCGAGTATCTCCATTGGGGGTGTGCTTGGTTCGGTTTGGGTTAATTTTTAGCTAAAACCAAAACCGAACCAAAATATTTTGTTTTTATAAAACCAAAACCCGACACCGTTCGGTTTTTGGCGGTTCGATTTTTCTGTTTTATTATTAGTTTCGGTTCGATTTTTCCGGTTTATTATCAGTTTTGGATTAGTATTTCGGTTTGTTTGTTTTTTAACCATTTATATTTTGGTGTGGCTAATTTATACTAATAAACTTATTTTACGTAGAAAAATTTGTTATTCTTTAATTTTTTTGGAGGGTCAATTTAAGCCTAATAATGTTTATCTCAAGTTTCTATAATTACACACACATAAATAAGACACACACACATGCAAGTGAATAGATAATATGATCATTGTCACTTATGTATTGATATATTATCAAGTATATACACATATGACAAACACACTTATAAACGTTAAAATAAATATGTTATAATTTCACTCACAAAATGAATATGAATTTATAAATTTGATTTATTTAGCTATTTATTAATATTATATTAATTATATATTATTATAAAATAAAACCGATTCGGTTCGGTTCGGTTTTTGGACGAAAACCGAAATTGAACCGGATCTTTCCTTTTTTGAAAAACAAAAACCGAACTATTGATTTTTTGTTTCATTTGGTTATTTCGGTCCTGTTTTTTATTGTTTCCGATTTGGTTTCATTTTTTTCGTTTTTCTAGCTCACCCCAAGTCTCCATTGTAACACCCCCAAATTGGGTCGCAGCGGAATAAGGGTACGGGGTGTGTTACTTCATAGATCAATAACACAAGATGTATATAGAACGACCAAAAAGTCATTTAAAACTGATACATTGGAATTAACAACGTATTTGTTACATAAGCCGAAGCTTCACTTGTCCACTTGTTCAAAATACAAAGATTTCTAGCCCAATACAGTTATATAAAATGTAATGCGACAAAATCTTTAATGCATGATATCCAAATCAAAACCACCAATGTATCCCTTGCACGTCGTGCTTACTGATCCCCTGAAAAACATTGCTTTAAAACGTCAACAATAATGTTGGTGAATTCATAGGTTTGATAAATCATATATTGTAGGACCACAAGATTTCCCAAGTATATGATAATGCAACAGATGCAGACATCATATAAATGTAATTATGTTGCCCTAAGCTCATGACACTGAAGCTCGACATAAATGAATACCATATAAATGGCCTACATTGCCCTTGATGATATTCTAACCCGCAACATCCTATGTTCGACATGGTATACGTTCGTTTGCCCAGTGATAGCTAATCACCCGAACGGGGGGTGTCAGCCAATGATCTACTTCATAATATTGCGCTCACAATCCAGTAACTGACAGTTTATGATAATGGGCTAAACTAGGGTTTTCGCTACTTAGGCCAACACGTAATCATAATATAAAAGTATTCCACTTGTGGTCCAGTTGTAAAACATTGCATGTTTCTCACCCAAAATACTATAAAACAAAAAGCGTGTAAAAGTTGGGCTATGACTCACCTTTAGTGAGCGAATATCAGTATATCACAGAGAATGCGCCAACAAATCATCAGATGCCACCTATTTAAATTAAGGTCGTATAAGTACTAATCACATTGGGTAATTACTATATCTGCTAAATTCTATATAGCTAATCACCATCTAGTTGTTTTGAAAATTTGTGGTTAATAACTTAAAACGTTTATATTTCCCGTTGTAGTAAAACTGGCGTTAACTTTCGTGTATTTAAGCCGGATTTTGACGTTATTATGCCCACGCTTTCGTATTAGGACGAGTTATCATAATTTGACATTTTCTTATTTTTGATCCCTCTCGGATGACAGTACTTTCTACGTTCCACCAGTTATAAAGTTATTTTATAGTTTTAGTTATTGTAAAAAACCGTAAACGTCGTATTTTATCGTTATAGCTCCGTTTTTGCGATTCTTTTGGCACGTTCTCATAATTGAAAGTTTTATTTATTTATGAGGTTACAAAAAATAAAAGTTTTGTTATGAATAGTAACTTTTTAAAAATTGTTTTATAAAGTACCTAATTGTCGTAAACTCGCGAAATTATACCTCATTCGTTATAAATTGACAAGTTTCGTTTCTTAGCAATTTTAGAATCCTATAATATGTGCTAATTTGTTAAAAATACTAAAACTTGCTGTTTTAGTTAATTTTTATAAATTGTTTATTAAAAATTCTTTCATAATGCATTTATTTATCGTATAACTTGTTTTTAACGTAACTTTTTCGTTATTTATCTGTTTTTAAAGTTTCTTAGCTTTTTGGAATCCGTCATGGAGACGTATTATTTTATAAAAATATAAAATGGATATGTTCTTATTTGAATGTTTGCAAGGACTGTTGTTGATGACTATTCGTAATTCCGTATTTAAACCTTATTTTCATAATTTTAACTTTGTAATCTATCACATGTTTATATACCATTCTATGCTATATGAATAACTTATAAATAGAAGTCCATTAGTACAATTATCCAAATATCCAAGTTAAAACAAGTTTAACAAGTTGGATTATACACCATTTACTTGTAGTTTTTGTGTAAATAATTAAAAACTAATCTCTCTTTAACACCTTTTAAGCGTAACCACGGTTGTTCATCATTATTATTCATTATAAACTTATTTTAGTTGTTCAATAGTAACATCATTAAAAGTCCATAAACAGATTTAATGTCATTTCATTACTTTTACTTGAAACATATTAAGTTACCTTTATAATCCCTTCTAAAATTTGTTTTATTCCATTTTTACACCTAACAACATGGCACAATCCTTTTACAAACCACATTTTACATGATTTCATTAACATCATAAATGTTTAAAAGCGAACAAATCCATAACTACAAGTAAAAATCCTTTTTACATGTTAAAAAAGTCTAAATGTGTCTGTTTGCTATAAGACTAAACATATGCATAAAAATTCATGAAAAGTAAGATAAGGTGCTCAGTTAAACTTAATGATGAATGATGATGTTTGAGAAATAAGAGCTAAACCCTTGCTTAGACTTAAAACCAAAGCTAGCAACCAAGAAAACCCTAGTTTTCTATATAAAACCCTAGCTTTCCTTACTTGCTTCCACACTTGTAAATGGTTAACCAATGCTTCAAATCATCTTGAGGTATCTTAGATATAGTGTAGGTATGCTTGTATATGTGGTAGAAAAATTGGTATGGATTTATTAAAAAGGGTGTGTCAAGCCGTGGCTATGTAGAGAGCAAAAGAGAGATAGAATTTGATTTTTAGTGAAGTGTATAAGTGTGTGTTGATGTTATCTCTCATATGCATGTAATATATAAGAAAAGGTGGTAAGAATACTAGCTAACTTTGACCAAGATTCAAAGGAGGAGGGAAATTGGGGCATGGGAACCATGGGACAAGATGAGTAAAATGGGGATGACTAGTGGTCAAAACCACTAGTCATGACCCTTCTTAATGTTCTATGTTTCCTTGTTTCCTCATGTGGGAGTTATCCCATGATATTAAGGAACTTGTTCACTAGCTCTTTTCTTTCTTTTGATAAATAAATGTTACTTGCAAATTGTTGGTAAAAGATGAAGTAATATGAAATGTGTAGTCATTTATTTAGCAAGTGTATGTAACTTATAAAGTCTTTGTTATCTTGCATATATATATGAAACGTGTACATATGCATGTATATGGGCAAAGTTTTATGAACTTTGATCATTGTATATAAACATAGACATTCGTTGAAGCGTAGAAAAGTTTTGGTGGTTCCAGGTATGCCTAAACTTAATTTATCGTGAAACGTAAACACTTTACGTATCTGATAAAAATGAAATGAACAAAGACCATAATTATTCTTAATATAATTATTATAAAATACTTGATTGATGTAAATGCTTAATTGTTTGGTGCCCGTTTACATTGAACGCTAATTTTTAGCTTACGCGATTTTACTTAATACATGAAATTACAAGCAAACGCGTACAATACTAAAAATAGATAGTAGATTTATCGACGTCATCAATGACTTTAAAACACAGGGTGTTATAGACTTCCCATGTAAAATGAGCTTTGTCCTCAAGGCTTACGATGCAGCACTTGACGACAATGCGGTCTTGGTGAAGAGGTGTGGGTATTTCTTCTTGAATTGGTCTTCACGTTCCCACGTGAACTCAGGACCTCTCTTGGAGTTCCATCGAACCTTGATTAATGGAATGCGGCTTCGCTTCAACCGTTTAACTTCACGGTCCAAGATCTCAACGGGTTCCTTAACAAACTGAAGCTTGTCATCAAAATGAAGTCCATCCAACGGAACGGCTAACGGTTCGTCGGCATAGCACTTTTTCAAGTTAGATACATGAAATGTATTGTGAACCCTACTTAGCTCTTTTAGAAGCTCGAGTTTGTAAGCAACCTCTCGTCACAATCGTTCAGATCCTATATTACATATTTATAATTTTATATAGGATTTTCTAATAAGGCTATGCAATTGGTACTTTAAGTATGATGTGCATCACCTTTGGACATTCTTTTATTAACTTTGGATCAATATTTATAGACCTATTTTATGTTTATAAGTAGTATCCTTAACTGCCAAAGGTCTCTTCCAATCTCGGGCAATCAGAAACTAAGACTCTCGGGTAAAGGCAATAGCTACTCACCTGATAAGCCTTCAAGGACTGATCAATTGCCTCAAAGAAAGAGTATGCCTCTGTTTCTTTTACACATACCTGTTGCAACAGGTTCTGGTCCTTTGACCCAAGAGCTAAGCATTTTAAACCCATGTCATGGGTAGACCAACCATGTTAGTGCAAGTTTAAACGTTGGCGGTCAGCAGCCATGTCATACGTACGTCAACCTAATTAACAAATAAGCACAAAATAATCAATTGCCTGGACATGGATTCAAAAATTAAGTGGCTTTCAATCAATTAGTTAGTATGTGTAAATAAATGAAATGTACATAGAAACGGTAACAAAAATACCAACCATTACCTGTTTTGAGTAACACCTTTCAAGGTTTTGACTTGCAGTGGATATATGCTGGTTTTTTAGCTTATCATTTGGCTATGGTGTAACCTTTGCCCTTTTTGTGTTCTGAATATTCCATTTATAGTCCTTTGACTATTTGACTTTGGTCAGTTTATTCAGATTTGTATCGTGTTGACGGTGGTGATTTTTATGGGATATGTGATGATTTGAGGTTTATTGTGATTAATAATCCAATTTGGAAGGTATTATTGTGTTATGTGTATTCCAGGTGGTTTGACCCGTGAATTTTGAGAAATGCCGAAAAGCGAGTCTGACACGTCCGTTAATATCCAAATTAAATTTTGAAGCGTGTAAAGTGAAAACATGTCATGTGAATACTCTAGGCTAATGGAAAAGTATTTTTAAAGTGAATAAAAATGCTAATTAACTTTGGGGTAAATTTTACGGTTGAGTTTTACGAGTATTCAAGTAATCCCTACACGAAAAGAAAGGCCCAGGACTCCTAGGATCCCTTGACCGGTCATAGCAAGAGAAGGGAACAACATGGCTTTTTTTAGCAAGTATGTCCCAAGGTGTGTACACTTATATTCCTTTTCACCTCATTTCCACTAATTCTTATCATTTTCAAAAAATAAAAAACACACACACTTGTGTGTGTGTATATTCGGCCAAACTCAACACAAACAAGAAACACATAAATTTTTGAAGATTGATCAAGAAAACATGAAGACATAAATATTTGGGGTTGATTCTAGTGTTTGGTTATTCATTTAAACAACGTTTGGGTTGTCCGGTTCGTGTCGAAATCTACAAATTTGAAGATTTTCTTGTAAGTTTTCAAATTTAAATTTCGTTTGTCCTTTTGGGTTTATTTTGATGCATAGATGTTAGTTGTACAAGTTGATCGTTGTGAAAATCGATTTTCGGAAACGAAACGGATGATTTAAGGGGTGTTTGGTTCGTGAATAGTAAAAAGGAAAAAGGGGAATTTTGTAGTTTTGATGTTGTGGTCGTGATGGTTGAATAATATATGTTGCTAGATAGCTTATTTTTGATAATAGCTTGTATAGCTTATTGCGGGCTTATTTTTAAGCATTTATTGGCTTATTTTGAGCTTATGGCTCACGGCTTGTTTGGTAATCACAAGGGAAGTGATTTTTGATTATTTTGTGTTATGGCGTATGTTTGTGGACTATTTTTAAGGCTTTTGGTAGTAACCAAATGCGATACGTAGCTTATTAGCTTATCTTAAAGCTTAATATACGTATTTTGGAGTTTATGGACTCACGGCCCAATAAGCCCATTTGAGCCGCGGCTTAATGGAGGGGCTTATTGTGGTCCGGATTATTTCTACATATAAGTATATACTTATATATGTAAATGGACTTTGGTTTTGGACTTGGATCGTATTTTGGACTTATAAATGTCCTAATGGACCCTTGTTGGGCCTTAAGGCCCAATAAGCGATATTTAGTAGTTATGAGAATTTTGACGGACTTTTGAAAGTGGAAATGTATTTACGAAGTGATATTGAATGATATTTTGGAGAAAACGTGTTGGTAAGCGTTAACGATGGAGATTTTGGAATTTTGTCGAAAAGTGTCGAATTTGTGAAAAATGTTGAAAATAAGGTTTGAAACCTTGGAAAACGTTGTATAAACGTACAAGTCATGTCAAAATTTCGTAAAAAGTTTATACTTAGAAATTTTCTTAAAAACATGATTTTTGATTTTTAAATAATAAAATAATATTTAATTATTTTATTTATTTAATAAATTCACTAAGAGATGAAAAATACATTTTTTTCTCGAAACTTCTTTAAAGTGTTTATTATGGGTAAACGTTTCATTTTCAACCGTATAATGATTATTTTGAAGTGGCTAAGGTTTACCGAATGGATTTGTCGAGATATATTTATAATTAATAATTATAAATATTTATTATATTACTTATTTATTTACGCTAAATAGTATAAGTATGGCTTAATCTTAGGAAGATGGGCAGAATCAGTGTCCTCTGAATCAGATAGATTTGTAGTATCATGCATAGGTACATCTTTGACTTGTTGTTCAGAAGAAGGACCGGACTGTTACTTGGAGGAGCTTGAAGGAGCTTCTCTAGTGTCGGACGTCTTCCAGGCTGATGACTGAGGAACAGGAGGATGTGATGAGCCTGAAGCATCAGAAGCATGTCTTCTCTTCTTACTTGGATCTGAATCTGGTTGAGGAGGAGGTGGGTCTTGATAGTCACGGCGTCTCTTGCGTGACTTGGCATTTTCAGCAAGGAGCTCGCCCCTTTGTGCGCGTTTCATAGATACCTCAAGAGCTTCATAGAGTGCGAC
Source organism: Tanacetum coccineum (assembly GCA_026074375.1). Classification (NCBI taxonomy): domain Eukaryota; kingdom Viridiplantae; phylum Streptophyta; class Magnoliopsida; order Asterales; family Asteraceae; genus Tanacetum; species Tanacetum coccineum. Next base: position 3,084 of record BQNB010019460.1, on the reverse strand, counting down.
ATGTTCATGATGTGATTTGTATGAACCACTTTCAAACATCCGTTGGTGAAGCATTTCTTTCATATCAGCTTTGGGCAGATCTCTGAAGCGATCTCTGAGTGGAGCTTGAAGAGCTACATGAACAGCCTCCTTTACAACTTCATTGACTGTTTGATTGATCTTGTGAGGCAGATCCCGAAGCTCCAAAGTGAAAACCTTAAATCTAAGATTCTGAGTTGTGTGATCAAGAGTGTTGCTTTTCTTCTCAAAAGCAGAGAATTTCTGTTCAAGTGTTGTGACACGTGCAGCTAACTCTGAATCTGTTGTGCTTTGTTGTTGTGGAGGAGGTGGAAGTGGAATGGTTGTTGTTGTAGTCTTTGTTGTTGCAGTAAAGATCAGTTCTTGAGTGGTAAAGGATACATGTTTAGGAGGTGAGAGATCAATAATTGGTGTGGACAGTGGAGGAACTGAGGAAGACTGTAACACCCGCCCCGAGGGGCATCGGATTGCGCAGCAGAAATTAGCAATTTGGTGTTACTAAATAGCATCCTTTACCACGAATATAGAAAATGACCTAAATAAGACGTTTAAACCACATGTGTTCCATAATTATTCAGAGTTAAAATGCGTTAGGTCCCCACAGAATAGTAACCCCAACCCTGAAAGACAATTGTTCAAATAAAATACATTGTTTTAAACATAACACAAGACATTGTTTTTGAAAGACCGGAACACACAAGTAGCCTTTCCTTTAATTCAATCACCATACACGCACGACACCTCCACGCCATCGTTGCCTTCAGCCTTGATTACCTGGGATAAAACATGTTTAAAATGTCAACAACAAAGTTGAGTGAAATTCATAGAGTTTAAAGTAATCAGTAAGTAAAGATCTTTGAACACATAATTAGTTCTCGGGAAAACAAAGCAACAAATGCAATGTATAGCAACTTCTTTTCTTTCGCGCATTAAGCTCATGACACCGAACGTTAACAATACATATGGCATTTCATATGTTTAAGTGCCCCAAACTAGGTATTATTGTCATATACCTTCTATATTTCTAATAACAAAATGTCCGTTTGACAGGGTGTTCACAAGGATTCAAACCCCGGACAGGGCTGTCAAACCCAATAGATCTATTTAATGCATTAGCGTTCACCCATTATAGGCGATTGACGGTTCATGAATTAAGGGACTTCGACAATAGCAACTTATGCGGAAACAATCTCATATCGGGTCTAGCATACCATAAATCATATGTGTTCGATTTTATAAAACAAACATGTATCCCCCTCGCGGGTTTAAAACATTTAAAATAGTTCAAAAGCGAGGCTATGAACTCACCTTAAGCAAAAGATCCAAATCAATCAATCAACAAGCACAATAAGCTTCACGTCTCAACCGCGACCTATATAATACATATATGGCGGTATGTGACTAATAGTATATTAAATCATATAATGTATATATATGTATTACTATTACGTATATATAATCATATACTAAAATCTCCAAGTGCGACGCAAAACATTTCGCTTGACATATTCATCAATTATTACAACGTTTCTTACAAAGTTTCCATTTTTAGAAAGTTTGCCGAAAGTAAGGATAATATAATCCAAACTTAGCATTTCATCTTAATTTAACTAACATTACGAACCCTTTACTTGTTATAAACTATATTCAAAAGTATACGCAAGTTTGACTTTCAAAAGTCAAACTTCGTAGTTGACTTTTTACCCCAAAATGACCCAAACTTGACTTGGCCGTAAAATCTTCGTTTTTAGGAGTTACAAGGCCCACCTTATATCAAAACGGACCTTAGAACATCCTTTATCATATTCAAAAGCCTAATTTAGATTTAAAGAATTTCTCGACACGCTATGACTAAGTCAAACTTTCTGGTCAACAAAAGTCAACACAAAGTCATACAAAAACTCATTTTTGTCAAATTCCAATTATTCCAACATGCTTAACTAGCCTAAAAACATGTACTAAAACTATCAAACATGTGTTCATACTTGTAACACTTTCAAATCGATTTTGCACTTGAATCATCTAGCTACAATTACATATATGCAATAATCATCTAATTAATCAAACAAGAAACATAAACAAGTGCTCACAAAGCTAGAACAAAGCTTGACTATGGCTTCCCCTTTGACCTTAAGATCGGACGAACCACAAAGACCAACCAAACAAACTTTTCAAACCAAACCACTTCAATATAACAACAATCTATCACCCCTAAACACTTCCTTATACACCAAATCACTAGAAATTGACCAAAAACCCAACTTCTTAAATACTCATTGCATGTGAGGTTTCTTTAGTGGGATTTGTAGAGGATTGAACAAGGATTAATATGGTATAATCGGATTTAAATGCATGTAAGTAACAAATTTTTGGCAATGATTTGTGTGTGTGTGTGTGTGTGCTAGTTCGAACGGACAAGGGGGGGAAAGAAACAAGAAAAGTGAAAATTTTATAAAAGAATGAAATGAGTGTATGTACTAGTATTTATAGAAAGAAACTTTAATCATTTGGCAACTTTAACCCCTCCTTTCATAAGTCCTTGCAAGTTTAATACAAAATCATTTCTTTTATAAGGAAATTCGACCAACATATCGGGTAACATCACGTTTGTAAATATTTTAAATCCGTCCCACTAAATATAGTTTAAAACCTTTAATAAAACGTTAAACCTCGCAAAACACGACCTTTAGACACGGTTTTTACAAAAACTCGAGGAAATGACAAAAAAATACAAAATTAACGTATTTACGCTCTCGGAGCAATAAAATATATTTTTCTGACTTTCTTAAATGCTAAAAACAAATAAAAACAAAATCACGGAATGAAATTCACCAATAAATGGGAATTCTAATCAACCACATGTAGCATAATGACTATAATTATTTACGTAATTAAAAATAACTATCTTAGGCTAGGGATAGACGTTGACCTGAAACCCGGGTTGTTACACCGCGGGCGTGTTTGTTCTTGTTAGTATATCGATATTTACAAATGGCTTATTATGAAGTTTTTAGGATTTTGTGGTGGCTAGTTGATTTGGTTTTTTGATTTTGATTAATAGATCAT